>JARHVA010006788.1:405000-512500 GCA_037957365.1 Torreya grandis | reverse complement strand
TTTATAAACCTAGTTTTATCCTATTAGGTCTTGGTCATTGATGAAGACACTCTTAAGAGTTAGAGCTACTATGAGTAATGTGAGGTTAAACATTATTATGAAATCAAAATTATTTAGGAAAAATTAATATAGTATCCTTTATCATTTCTTTATACAATCATATGTACCCTTTTGAGATAGTGATTTTTGTTGATGATCAACATTACCCTATTTTCAGAATGGGGACCTCCTTTCTTCACTTTTCAAAAGTGTCTAAGATGCTAAACATATTAAATCATTTGACTACATGGAGAATTGATTGAATTTACCAATACTTGTGTTTTTATAATTTTAGTTAATTATTCATTTTGTAATAAGGATTGATACTTAGAAATATTCAAATTATTTCAAGTCTTCTTCAAGTTTTATTCAACAACAAATTATTGACCATGGATGGTTCAATGATATGTAGATAGGTTTTTGTAAATGAAGTGCGACCTGGCTCTCTAATAGACATAAACACAACAAGATTTACTAGGTTTTATTAAATTAACATTACATTATGTTTAAGGAATTTTCTTACAAATTTTTTCTTTAAACTTGTTTAAATCTACCTAAGATGGGCAATGATGTCTTCAAAAATCTAACTTAGTTTCTCACTTGACCTCATAGGACATCAAATTTAAGTTATGGTTTATGATACCCCATAGGACATCAAAGTTGAAAATATGACCTAAAAGGATAGATGTCCACCTCATTGGGCCCTATAATGCCTTAAAGATTCATTGTATTTCTCACAAGGCACCTAGAGAAAATATACCAACTCTGTGAGCTATGTGGCATCATCTAAAGGGCTCATGAGAAGCTATATGTTGGAATTCAAATCCTAGCATTCTATGCCAAGATATTAGGCCCCAAAAGTGATCCCATCCAATATAAACCACCACACATCCCCCACACATTCCATAATAGTACATAGTCCTATGAGATGATGTCGTATGTCTGAATGGTAACCAACCAAACCCAAGAAACCTTTTGAGGTGACATGTGTCCCCATTGGGTTCATTTAAGGTCACCATGTGTCTATGCCACATTACATCCATACAAATCTCATGAGAGCTCTTAAGGTAGACACATAGTTTCACCCAAACCATCTAATCAAGGTTTGATGGTATGTAGTTGTCTGAGGTACCTTCTAAGAATGACACTTGATAAAAGAACAAATAATAGCTTACAAGAATGATGTATGTCCCCTTTGGGCCTATGAGATGATTCCATGTGTCATTCTTACACTATTTTTATTTTGGATCCATGAGATTACCTCTAAGAGGGAGTGTGTCTCCACCTGGTCCATCTCACTAGTGCTAAGTTATCAATAGCTATATGAGGTGCCTTCCAGGAGAGACACATGTCAAGGAAAGTTGTGATTTCCCATGAGAATGATGAATGTCATTCCCATGGCTAATCAAAATTAAAAAACACCACCTAATAGTTTAATATTAATTTAAGTATTCCACGTAGTGAGATACAAATGATTCATCACATAAAGCTACATTTTGAGAGTTTTTGAGCAATCAAAAGGTGCCATATGTCTGGTTTTGAGCCAACTATGTAGCTTAGTCATATTCAGGACATGTAAGTACTTAGTGGGATCTGAGGTGGTAGCCATGTGTTTAAAGGTGGAAATATTTATATTTAAATCTAAAATTTATAGGAAATAAAATTCAAATTAAAATTAGATTGAATTTTGGTGAAATTAATTACTAAAAATAATAGTTTGAGGCTATTTCAAATATATGCAAGGTCGAAAACCTTACCATTAATATAGAATGAACTAGGATCACCATCAACATTACATTAATTAGAGTGATCATTAAAAATGATAAATAATCAATGCTATTACTATTTGCATTTTGAATCTATACAGATTTGCTTTCTCTATTGCCTATGCTCTCATAATCCAATAAAGCTCAAGCCGTTAGTAGATTGCACTCCCTACTACCATTATTGGAGCTTGAAATTGTCAAAGGTTACAAAGAGACACTAATTTATACCTAAAGTATTACAAGATATGGCACAAGTAACTCATTATAATTTATGTAAGAGTAGTTCCTTTGGGAATGATGATTTTTTTTTCAAAATGGTACTTTAGTTATCTTCAAAGCTATTGAATTTATTCTTGAGGCCATAACATTTGGTGACGTGCATTATAGTATCATATAATTTAATGTATAAGAAACTAGGACTATTTATGATAATTAAAGCATGACTTATATAATCCAAATAGATTTTGATATCCTTGTCATTAACATAGTTAGCCTCCATAAGGCCAAAACCAAGCCAGAGGTCATGCCATGTACTAATGTAGTTTACAATATTTTTGGGAGGTTAAGGTGCAAATATGGGATAATAAAATCAATGTCCTAAGGGATCAATATTTATTTCATATTAGGACCAAGATTCAATAAATACTATGACCTTCCCTCACCATAGAAATAATATAACTAGGTCATTATCAATAACTGGTATGAAGTGCACTCCCTAGAGAAGGTCTTGGCTTCATGGATGATTGACCCAATAGGAACTATTTTCATGGATGATCAAGGAAAATTTTCCATCCAATAATTCATACAAGGATTTAGGATTAGCCTGTCCCTCTTGAATATAATATTTGGTAGTCCACACATTACTTATGTGGACACAAGGGCTGTTTCATTACTGAAAATAATCTTAGAAGACCAACAAATTCCATTACTTGGAGAGTTTATCAAAAATAACTTGGTGTATGTAATATAGGACACTTTAAATAATGGTTCCCCCTTATTTATGATGAGATACTTATTAGATGCCATATGTGTAACTACTTAATTGGATTAAAATTCATGGTCTCCTTAGCATTAAAAAACCATTCCTCAACTCTTTTTTGTAATGCATATTCATAGATTTAGGAGTAATTATGAAATATTTCTACCCAATGGTTTACCAATTGATAAATGAGTGTAAGATGTAGAGGTTTTCCCATAAAATCAATAAAACCTTAAAAGACATGGGTAGCTATTGGTTATTCCTAGACTACACAATTATAAAAATTAGAATGATGGTTTCCCCTCTTAGACTGCCAAGGTTTGTGCCAATGAAGCTAGTTGAATAAGAAATATACTATCAAATTTTGGATGGATTTTATTGAATCTTCAAGGAAAAGAATAAAATGGTCCCCCATAAGGTTCTTTACAAATTGGGGAGGACCAGGATTACCAAGTAACATGATATTTTTGTAGCTACTAGGCATATGGATTCCTACATATTACCTAAAGATGACTTCAGACCATGCGATCCCAATAAGTTCATTGTCAATCATCTATTAAAATTTAAAAAATATGTAGTAATGGAATATGAGCATAAAAAATAATTCCAAAAGTGGATACATAAAGATGGTCTGAATGATGAGGTGGTACTCTAAAATGCAATAATGAAGAACATTAAACTGGATAGGGATAATAAAAAGTAGGATGTTTCTAATTCTTGGCCACCACCATCACATGGAAAAATGTTTGATGTTTATTATGATGAAGGGAAAGATGAATAAGATGAAGACAATGTTTTTTTTAGGAATAGGCCAAATAGACCTCCATAACTTGCCAGTTCAAGCATTTAGGACTTACCTCAAAAATTTAAGGAGGACTAGTAGTCATCCTGACCCCTCCAAAGGCCCACAATAATATTTACATCTATTGTGGGAACCATTTTGGAGAGCTTAGATCAACCTGACCTTGATGCTATTGACCTTAAGGAATTAGAATTAGGCATTGATCTCTCCATGGAAGAAGGGCAAGTACTGGCTAGTAGAAACATTGAGAAAGTATACAAGAGGAAAAATGAGCCTAAGATGACTATGAAAGGAAGAATAACCCCTCCACCAACTTCTCAAGTGACTATAGATCCTCCAATGCAAGAAAATTCTCCCTCTCTAGGATTTGATCTATCTACTACTACTTTTTACTCTAGCACACCATAGGCTATCCTTAGAACACAAGCTCCTAATGTAAGTACCCCATTGCTACATTCTTTTCTAATTATGAGTACATCTCAAACTAATTCTACTTTTTCATTTGTTTCTCCTACCATTGTACCCCTATTAGATTCAATATCATTAGTAGCTATAACTACCACTACTCATATTTAGTTGTTACTATCTTGAGCTAAGTTAGTGTTTCCTTGGGATTTACCATCCCACATTTCATTTCTCATGCCACTATAAATATTGAATCTTCATTAGGCACTAGTGCTGGTTAGATTTTTAGTTCCACTTCTTCCCAAGTAGTAACAACTAGTATAACACTTTTTATTGGTTCCCCTACATCAACAAGGCCATTAAGGTCCATTTCAAAACTTTTCACCTTTCCAAATCCACCTTTGCCTACATCCCCATTTAATGTTACTTTAGTTGAAAAGGTGAGTGTACCCCCAAAATTGCCTTCATTTATTCTAAATATGGGCCCTACAAGAACTTAATTTGGCACACTTGGGTAGATATAGCTAGAAAACATGCCACACATTCTTACTACATTTTTATCCTCTACCTTGGCTCAAGTACCTTTAGTGAAAAATGCCCCAGCTACACCACCTCCAACAAATCCAATGCATACAATTGTCTTAAATTGGATCATAGATATTATACTAGTAGGAAAATAAGAGAGACCTTAGGTAGTCCTCTTTGCACCATAGATTGGAATGAAATTTGATGTTACTATAGGTACCATGAAGAGAGTGGTGAGGAGGTAAGTTGAACAACCCCAATCTAGCTCACTTATGGCTCATGAAAGTTAATATTCCCTCTTCACCTTAACAAAGAAGAGGAAGTTTGGTCTAGGTGCATTCAATTAGTATGTAGAGGACCCTGTGTCTATGGTCAAATCCAATGTAGAATCCATAGTGACCTTAATGAAAGGTATGAAACATGAGATGAAGAGATTGAGGGAACAAGCATTTCTTATAGTGCTAGAAAATTCTATAGTCCAAATAATAAATGCAGTCATTAATGTCTTCAATTTATACAAAGTCATGAAGAGAAGGAAAGAATATATGACTCTTTAGATTAATGTGGTCATTAAATATGACCAAAAACATGCACTCTATGATTCCAAGTTCTAAAACTTGGCTGGAGTTACAAGGAACAAGTTCTTAGACCTTAATATATTACCACTTGAAGACATCATCCTGACACAGGCTATAATGATGAATAGAAGGATAATATTGAAAATATGGCTAGAACAAGTTGAGAATGTAATTTCATCCTTAGATAAAATAGAGTTTAGGATTGCCTTATTGATAAAGGATGATATGGCCATTAGGGTGACCAAACTTGATGGGAGATTTATGGATGACCTAGAGTTTAGAGCTCAAATGAAGGTATTTGTTGCAAAATTCTAATAGGATAGCCAATTCCAAGACTACCAATAAAGTGATGAACATTATAGCTTTTTATAACCAAAGGCTAAAGAGAGATAAGGCTATTGAAGAGGCACTAATACCTATACTTACAAATCATGGTAGGCTTGTTCAAGAAATGCCTGACCTATTCTGACCTATGCTCTTGAATTTTGATCAAATTGACCAAGACTACTTTGCATGTGTTAAAGCTTGGACAAGGGAGGAGGTAGTGAAACAAAGGTGGAAATATCAAGCACCTCAATAACCTCCTCTAAGGACTTGATGAATATTTGGTTTTTCGTTGTAAATTCAAATTTGGCATATTCCCTTGTAATACATGGCATTTTTAGTTAATGTTATTCAAAATTTAAAATCCACTTGGATATATTTCAGCATATTTTAATAGGCCCACTTAAAATTACATAGGCATTTCGACGCCTATATATATGGTTACTCCCCCTTGTTGTAATCAAACAAGAATAATTGTTATAGAATTAATGCAAAAGATCTAAGAATTCATGAGATTATCTGAATAATTTTTTGTGTGTTCTATATATTCTACTTCTCATGCTTTTAGAGAATTAATGGTTTATTTTCTACTGACTACTCTAGGAATAATATCAATGTATTCATTTTTTGGTTTGAATTTGACACTAGGCTAACAAATCTACTGGTTTATATGCTTTATTTTCATCTTATTTGCAGTTGAATGTGCTTATGCAATTTAATGTGAATAAGTAACTTTTATGAAACATATATTTTTTGATATATGCATCTCTTTTTCTTTGAAGTCTCAACTATATTCATTTAGCTTTGGATATTACACTAGGGTTGGTGAATGTTAGTTTTACATGTTATTGTGATAGAAGTTAGAAGAATTAACACTTTTAACCATCTAAAGCAAATTTATTTTCTATCCTACCCTGCTTACCTTTAGATATACCCTATGAGTCATTTTAGTCTAGATCATTCTATAAATATTCATGGTTTTTTTATGATTAGGCAATAATTGACAAAGTTTAGAGTAATTTTACAAAGACTAGCAAGAAATAAAGTGTCACTATGTATAATCTTCTATCCCTACAATAGGGTCTGCTTTCAAACTTACAAGTGGTGGCCATATCTTTGCTATTTTGATATTTTCAATATTAGTTGTGTAAATAAATCAAGCCCCAAGTCTTCCAAGACTTAAAAATGAGTTTATTATTCTCCTCCCATTCCCTAGTGACATTGGGAGCACATACATGCATCAATAGGAAGGGAAAAGCTAGTGTTAGAAAGAGGGCCCCTATGTAATTACTTTAATACATCTTGGTGAAAATATAGTGTAATTCATTAAATATATGCACAATTGTTTCAAAGTACACAAATATTATTAAATAACACTGAAGATTTACATTCTTTATATGAATCTTTGCATTCTTTGAAGGATTCCATCAAAGTTAGTGTTCATTCATATAAATTTGGTAACTAATCTAGATAGTTGTTAGAATTTATGAAGAACCTTAAAGATAGGTGAAATACCCCATTTTTTATGCATATTGAAGGTTTTTTTAATCATCTTTACAAAGGTTGACAAAAATTTGGTAAATAATTCAAGGTATTTGTGAGAATTTATGTAAAGGTTAGTCACTGAGACCTCGCTTGTGATGAATCTAGACATTTAAGATCATGATTGCTCTAATTCATTTGGGATTGAGTAAACCTTTATGTAAATTTGTGCTAAAATATATTTTGAACTGCTCAAACATTCTTAAATTTTTAAATTGGGCATATAAATGCTTTGGAATGTTGGTCTAACACTAATATTTTTAGGCTAATGTGTATAATTAATATTATTTTTGCAAGTATTAAAAACTCTAAGGTGTCAAATCTTGGATCCTCAAAGATCAAGGTAAAGCTATTGGATCTAGTTTTTAAAGGATTTTATATAAGAAGTTGACTGATATTTGTAATATTTGACACCATGTGAAGCTATCTTTGAATTATTTTTTCTCTCTAGTTATTAAAATTCATCCTAAACCTAGAGTTGCTAGGATTAGAACTAGATCTTTATCTAAAACTAGGGTCCCTTTAACATCCTTATAAATCCATATGAAGGCAATAGTAAACAAAAGTAAACATAGGAAGTCTAGGACCCATCCAAATTCCCTATCAACCAAAATTTGTAACCTCTCTTTCCAATCATGGCATGATTAGCTATCTCATCCATCAATATTCGTAGGGATATGCACAATCTAATAAGGAACCTAGAAATTATCTACCTCTCTTCACGCCCACCAATAGAGTAACATTAAAGAGCATATAAAGTCATTAAAAGTATCTTTGAGGCTGATTAATGTAATTCATAAGGACTATAATACCACCTTTTTCCTTTTACATTCTGAGATATGGCTTATCATTGGTTCCTTAACTTGTTGGAAGATTACATCATGGGATGGGATCATTTCAATGCTACTTTTGTTTCCCAATTTGGTAGGGTATTAATCCCAAGAGTTGTGTATCAATAGTTCACCACCCTCAAAATGGACATAAATGAATAAATTAGAACATTCAACACAAAGTTCTAAAATATGTATAACCTGACATCCCTACCCTATAGGCCAACAAATAATTTGGATTTAGAAATATACAAAAATGCCTTAGAATTAATGACAATTGCCTTCTTGAAAATATCCTTGAATATTAACATGTTTCCTTGGGCATTTACTGAAGTAATCTATATTGATGAGCAAATGCACCCACATGGGCATCTCACCTTTGCTATAGTAAACAATGACCCAACGTTACCTTCTATAAATATCATACCAAAAATGAATCAAAAGATTTATATATTAAACTAAGTGCCATTAATTAACCAATTTCCATTAAGCCACACTACACCCAACCAACAACTAGGATTCTTCAACCAAGCAAATGCTAGATCACATCCCTAGAATAATATTAGTCAAGTGATAATGCCTGTAAATAACACCAACATTCAAATGGTGACCCAAACTAATAAATTAGAGCCTCCAAAGGGAGAATTAGATTTGATACACAAAACTATTCAAAAACTTGTTAATGATTTATTATATTTCAAGAAACAAATGGGAAATACTGGTGAGGGTTACAATAGAAATTATAACTTTTAGAGATATAATAAACCATTTAGTAAGTCTAACGATAATAGTGGTCCCCCCTTAATAAATTTGTCTGAGATCAAAATTTGTGAGTTATCCTTTCCCAATTGGTACCAAGTGCACAATACCACCAAACATGGAAAACTAGACTACATTGAATTCTATCATGCATTTAAATCCATTCAAATCCAAATTTTGGGGTTTGAGGTGAATCCCACTGATCAAAGTAATGCTAAAGGCTCTAACAATGCCAATGATGTTTTTAGAGCTCTAAAAATAGTACTCATGGTTGAGACCTATGATTTTCTCAATCAAGATGAAAATGAGCCTAAAGATAATGTTGAGGAAGTGCATGCTTTCCAACAATATAGGAAAAACAACTATGTTTTGAGAAGTAAAGGTCAAACCCCACCTTTTACAACTTCCACCCCACCTAATAAAATAGATACACCTCTTGATGGTAGGACAAACAATAATCTTCCACCCCCTAAGGGTAAGGAAATTCATCCAATAATAAAAGCTCCCTACACAACATCAAAAGGTGGATATAACATAGTGGAAGATATGAAAAATATCAAGGAAAACATAATGTTACATGAACTCACTCAAATCAATAAACAATTTGATTTGCTATTGAAATCATTGAATGAAATCCTAGCTCCAACAATGCTAAATTGGCTCATGTAAATATGGTAATGTATAAGATTAAGCATGAAGTTCCACTATTTCTATTGACTGTAAGTATTTTTGGTAAAAATAATCATAATAAATTGCTAGATTTTGGTGCTTTAGTTAACATTATGCCTTTAGGAATCTATGAAAAATTAGGATTAACCCAATCAATTTAGAGAAGGTAGTGGTCCAATTAGACAAATAAAGAGTGAAAGTGGTGGGAAAATTGTTAAATATTCACATGCAGCTCCTTCATGAACCCCAAAGTTAGTAGTTCATCCACATTCAAGTCATTGACATACTTGAGGCTTATATATTATTATTGAGTCATGATTGGAATAAATCCTCGAATGGATACATGTCCACTAATTTTTATTACATGTGGTTACCTTGGTGCAAGATTCCTAACAAAATTAGGATTGATCGAGAACATAAAATGAAATACATGATCACTTAATATAATGCCAAAAGAAAAGGCAAATTACCAATCCTCTAACTTAAGTGTTTACACTTTGGAAACAATTAATGTTGTTATAGATGAAAAGGTGAAATAAGAAATCAAAGTTTTATGGATATTTAACTTTGATGGTGCATGAGCTAAGCAAGGTTATAACATTGGAGTTGTTCTGAAAAATCCCAAAGGAGAATAGTATATAGCTTCTTATAGATTACAATTCATGCAATCATACTTCTTATGACCCTACTTCTCCCTATGATTACACATTGACTCATGTGTTGAATACCAACCTTATTTATCCCACTTCAAGGCCTTTTCAACTCACATTAACCTTTCCCACATCATACATATATCCCCTATACATCTTTAGCACCTCACTAACTTTTTACACACTAGATAGGCCCTCTAGACACCTCTTGGGGCCCTTCTAGAGGCTTGTTGACCACCCAGAGTGCCCATTTGACCTTAACCATGGATTTTTGAGTAAAAAAGTGGCCTAGGATACATGTTTCCTTCATGAAATTCATGACCTAGGCTGTGGCATGGGAAAAACATGCAAACAATTCCCCAGTTTGGGTCCAAATAACTAGAAACAACTATTTTTGGCCTTTTGGATGATTAGGGTTGAGATATATGACACTTCCTCATTAATTTGAGCCTCTCTCTCATAAATTTTTACTTTAATAGTCCCACTTGATGATCATGCTCAAATCTTGGCAGACTTCTTGAATCTCACTTGGTATTTGCTTAGCACACTTAGCTTTCATTATGACAGGGGATGCCTTATTATACTAAAACTTATCTTAGTGATTCACATTGATCTCTATAGTGTTCCCAAATATTTTTAGTTGATATTATATCCCTCAATACTCCATTTCATTTATTATTATGTTCTTTGCATTGGCTCTCTCTTAGCTGTAAAATTCTCCTTCACCTCTTCCATAGCTTTTGGCTCTTGGTCTAGACTCAGCTCACACATAGCCTCATCCTCTTCCTATCTTAATTGTTATCTTGGATAATCAAATAGTATAAATTATACACACTTCCTTTGAGTTTTATATGATTTCACTTTTCTATGAAAAGTTAAATTATTATTTTTTTCTAATAGTATACATGTTAGGGTTTGATAGTTTTAGTGATTTAGCTTATTTAGGGCATTATCTAAGATAGTTTCTAAAGTTTATTACATTTGTATGTGGTTAATAATATATTAATTACTTCAAATATATTCAATTATATTTCATGATTTCATTTGAAACATTTCTCATTACATAGTAGGATCTTACATGCTTAAAATAATCTATATAACTTGTATAAACAATCTCCCCTCTTTTTAAGTAAAAAAATTACATTTTTAGGGAATGATAGTGTTGAAAGTAAAGAGTTAGCTCAAACTTAAATTAGGTATTCTCTTTCACCATTTCTTGAAAATGAATTTACTTCTTAAAACATCTTTCATTTAATTTGAAATTACCTTTTCTTCTAAGTTTATACATTGCTTATTAGCTCTCTTTATTCAGCACTGCTATTTTCATAATTTATATGCAAATAGTTTTCTAGTCTTAGCCACTTGGTTTACTATGGTTATAATTACTAGAGATACCTACATCCTTTATTTACTTAATAATGTTATCCCTAACCTAGTCTACAAGTCTATCTATAGATCTCCTATAGTTTAATGTAAGTTGACAAACTAGATAGCCACTATAGATCTCTTATAGCCTATAGAAGACCTAAGCCTTCTATCCTTCTAGTTGTTTATTTAATTACCCTATGTACCCACCACAAAATACTAGTGTTTCCATTTATATTCTTGGAGATACATTATGGCATGCTCAGTGGGACACCACATATGGTATCACACTAGTTTTATCCCATTTATATCTCTCTTAGACAACTCCCCTCTATTAGCTATTAGGATTTACTTTTAGTTGTGTTTCAGCTCTTGCCTTGGTTGTTTTCTCTTGATTTGGTTTTATGTCATTCTCCCTAATGGTTCTCCATCTATTTTCATTTTATGTTGCCTCTTGTGTTACTCTTACTTCATTACATCCATGGTAACCTCTCACCCTTAGGATGACAACCTCATTGAATTAAAGGCCTCATACTTGAGCTCACTCATGAGTAGGCCATGATTGAAATGGAACACCATAGACACTATAGGATACAAGAGGTTCCCTCTACCCAAAATGGTGATCTATACCCTCTCACATTATATAAGGAACAATATTTGTAGGTTTATAACCAATGGACTTGGTCCCATTTTTACCAGTTTGATCTTCATTCATCTAAGGATGTTTCCCCTCGGCCTCATTCCATGACTTATTTACCTATTTGAGGTGATGAGGATATCCTTACATGATTAAGACCTGATAAGTTATGTGTAATCATTGATGATTATTTTATATCCTTTTAGGTGAATAAAGTGTACCATTTTTCCCTAGGAGTAGGCAACATTCTTATTATAAAGATAGGGATCACACCTATTTAGTTTTGAGTGCCTCAACTAGTTCTCATGTGAGTTCCCTACCTCTTTATTAGTGGGAGATCCTATAAAAAGAACCCCCTCATGTACATGTTGTGGGTCATAGGTATTCCAACTCAGTGAGGCAACTCCATCATGAGGATTTATCCAATCCTCTTAACCCTTCCTTTAGAGTTTAAGATGAGTGTGTTGATTTTGATCAACACTTGTACACTAGAGATCTATGGGATGCCTATCCTAAGCATCAGTGCCTTCAATTTGACCCTCGTCTGATGAAACATAATCAACATCATGTATACCTAGGTCATCATGACCATTTTCATGAGTATGGCATGCCATCTCATCATCCTTATAGGGAATGATATCCTTCTTGTGCTCATTCCCCACCCTATGGTAGGGATGATTTCTAGCATGAGCATTTCCCTTATCAGGATCCACTTCAACATCAACCCCTCCATGATCAGGGTTATGATGAGGTTTATTAGCATAGGTAACATCATAAGTACCATGATACCCCTTTTCAAGATAATCACCAACCCAATATCAATCATGTTTATGAGGATTTTCGTAAGAATCCTCTAGACCCTTGGGTACAAGTTATTCCCCTTTCTACTCCTATCCTTAAACTAAGTTTAATGAGACTTAGGAATCTAGTCCCATGGATCATATTACATCATTCATGATGGTGTGTATGGATTTGGAATAGGATGAATGAATGATGATAAATCTCTTTATCCATTATCTATGAGCCAAAGGTCTTATTTATTTTTATAATCTACCTTTAGATTCTCTCTCTCATTTTTAGCTCCTTCTAGATGACTTCCTCTAGTACTTTGATATATATAGACCATTTAACCTTAGAATCTAATCACTTATTTTCATGGTGCATGACAAGGGTGAGTCAAGCTTTGATTTTATGTGTAGGTATAATTTAGTCATCTATACATGTATAAAAAGGTCCTTAGATGATTAGATTTATGACATGTTCATAAGAGCATTAAGGTAAGAGAATCACTTTGAGATCCTTGAGCATGATCCCACCTTATATGATGAAGATATTAATGAGTTTCTAAAGATTGAAGTCTTTGAGTTGCATGTGGGAATGTAGCCCAGGCCAACCCAAAATTCATCCTCTTCATGTGATTATAACTATAACACGACCAACAATGGTGTCATTGATTATCCTCATGAAAATAAGGATATCCATGAGGTGAATACTTTGAGTAATAAACAAACTAAAAATAAGGCTTCTAAATCAAGCACAACAAAACCATTGATGGTATTTTATTATGACCCTACTAAGTTTTGAATTTTCCATTGGATGAAGGGTCATGATGATGCCAATTGTGCTACCCAAAAGTATCATGCATAAAAATCGCCTCCATCTCAATGTTCTCCTCTTTTGAAACCCAACAATAAGTTGAATGTGTTCAAGGATCCCCTACTTAACCACAATAAGGAAAAGAAGAAGAAAAAGAATGAATCCAAGGCTAATTTCCATTATTCCCCTCTTTTCTCTTCTACCTCTTCTGACTCATCTTCCCAAGCTAACATGAGAGGAAAATCCAAGTGCAAGAGTTACAAAGTCATTACTACTATTGACATAGCCTCCACTAGATATGAAGTCTTTGTCAACATGCGCTTGGGTTGGGTCATTTAACCCATTAGAGATAATAGTGGTGTTGGGCCCCCTATCCAACCCATGGGAGAAAGGAACCCCAAAGTCAAATTTTACTTTTAGTGTAACATCCCTCCCCAATCTAGACAACATCCTTACTCTATCATAAAGGAGTTATAGGGCCTCTCAATTGGAATCTCCATTTGGGACCTTTTTCACCTTTTCCCTATGTAAAGGGGCCTCATCTTTGGTGAGTCTGGTCTCTCTCACAAGGGCTTGTTGTAATATGATGTCAAAGTTTTATTCAACTTTGATGTATCCAAGCACCCTCATCCTCCCATCTTATCTTTTGACCCCACCTTTTTGCCAGATGCTTTAATTATTGAAAATATGGTGTTGGTAAGATATTTTGTATTAAGTCAAAATTACCTAGGTAGTCATGGGATTAAATACCCTTCATTTAATGATGAAGCTCTTGTGTTTTTATGTCTACCTATTTTAATTAATTATAACTTACATATATTCATATAATTTCTTGAGTTATTCTAATTAGGGGTATTACTTTAATCACTTCATTCATGAGCCATAACAAAGGGGTTTTGCAGCAAGTAAGCAACTTATTTTAGGAATGTGAGTAGAGTTTTTCACATAGATTTAAGGATAAATAATAGACTAAAAAGCTTGAGAAATAAGAGAATAATAAGAAAGACAATCTACAATAAATAGTTTATAGAATTTAATGTGTTCATGCAAATAGATAGCATATGATTGTGATAATATTTTAGAAAATGACCAAGAAACTAATGAATTCAATTTAGATAAATATATAACATAAAGTTTACCATTATATCTTCATGAAACACATAGAATTATTCCCATAGACACAAATTTATCTAAAAAATAATCCTCCTTATTCACTCTTAGTCATATTCATACAAAATAATCTGATTATCTCAAACACAAAGTTTTGAATTTCTTAAACTTCTTGTACAAAGGTTACAATTGCTTATTTTTCCAAAATTATCATTCCCCAGGCATGCAAGATTGAGCTTATATTTTTACAAATACAAAGATAAAAAATAAATAGGATTAGACTTCTCCAATTAGCATATGTTGTGTAAAAAGTTGAAGGTTATTAAGAAATGTCTTCCTTGGATTTTCCTTCTATGGCATGCAATAGTTGATGATTAATGGTGATGTTTAGTCTCCTTGTTTAGATAAAACACCAAATCCTTGCATGTAGTGTAAAATTAGCTCTAGTAATCCTTTTTTTACAAAATACTTCAAGTAACGACATTTAGCCAAATTACTTAAGTTTTACACTTTTGTAAAGTAATTTTACTTTACAAATAAATTATCCAGTGACATATTTTTATGAAGTAATTACTTGAAACAAGATTACTTGTAATATAATTAAGAAAATAAAATAATAAAATAGAAGAAAAATAAAGGAAGACGTCTCATAATAGACTTGGATAAAACATCTAGTCCAATTCATGAACTTATTCTCTACATTTCTCCCTGCATTTGATGTGCTGAGACATCATTAGTTGTATAGATGCATCATCAGGCTTGACAAGTGTTTGTCTCTCTATTTCAAATTTCATCATTTCTCTCTCTAATAGTTAGCAATGAGATTTCACCTTTTCAATCCTTGGTTCAATTCTTTTTATTTCTTGTTGATATTTGATTAACTCCTTGATGGATTTATCTGTAAAAGGAATTGTGACCTTGTCCATAAGTTTTTTGAATTGTTCATATAACTATTTAGATGTCCTTGGAACATTGTAAGACTAGACACCAATAAGACCAAACAAATATTCTTTGAAACTTGACTTTGTACTACGTGCTTATTCTTCTAAAGTCTTCATTTCCTCACTCATTACTCACAAAATATTCATACAAAAAGATAGGAGATACTCCTCTTGTTTTATTTTTTTATGTATCCATCAAGAGAAATATTCTCTTCAATAAATTTTTTTCACCTAAAGTACCTATTGTCTATAGGATTTCTTGCTACAAATTAGAAATACCATTTTTAAGTTTAATTTCTTTCATCACTGTCTTTATTTCTACCAATTTCTTCAAAATGCTAGCATGAGCATATGGGGCACTAAGGAGTAGTTTCTGAGTAGATTTATGCATTTTCTCTATTTACTTATCAACTACCTTCACTTTGTGTCTAGTCTCTTCCACTTTTGTGACCACTTGCTGCTCAATTGATTCTCCTAAAATAATACTTTCTATGGAACAAATTTGGTAACCTTAGCTATTTTTTCACATAATTGTAGGTTTTATTCTTTCAATTTAGTTTTTTTAATCTTTTTATTCATCCAACTTCTTGAAAAGAGTGTTGATTAAATTTTTAACATCTTGATTTAGTCATTATATGGTAACTTCTCTAAGAGATACCTTTATGAATGCTAAATCCTTCTCATTAACTTCTCCCTTACTTAATACCTAAGGAGGAACTATTATTTCTACAAATTTTTACCCTGAAGGTTCAATTATCAATTTTGAAGTTAATTTTGAAACCTTTGGCTTCTTCACTTTATTGTTTAGACTTTTCAACAATTGCAAGTCTACCTCTTTGAGATTAATCACTTCCTTGGATTCTATAATTGCCTACATTACCAACTAGGATGAGAATTCTATGCTAGTGGAAGTACTTGAATGAATAACCATTTGTCGTTAGTTATCCTTGATTACTAGTTCTTGAGAAGGAACTTATTGTGCCATAGACTCTTTCTAAATTTATTTTGTTGACTCCTCAACTTGCTTCTCAATTTTTTTTACCTTCTCTACCACTACTTCTACCTCTTTTTATTTCTTATCTTCTTTTACTTTTTTAGCTACTACCTTCTCCATGGCTTCCTTCTTAGGTTTAATTGCTTGTTTTTCTTGTATGGCTTCTTGGGATGAGGTTATCTCTTTAGTATTTACCTTTTAAATCTCTTTTTCAATGGTGGTTTCTCTTCTAATGGAGGTGGTGGTGGTGAAGTAGGTGGAGAATATGGAGGAAGAGGATTACTTACTTCTTTTTGGGTGGATTTCTTAGGAGTTTTGGTACTATAAAACTTTAGAGGTGGCATCAATGTTGATGGGTCTATGATGGGTCCATTATAAATGGGAATGGAAATATAAGAAATAAATGGGGGTGTTGAAATATCTAATGGTTTTGGCTCTTTATATTTTATGACAAAATAGGTATCATCAATATTCCTTTTCAATTTTAGCTTCTTTGTGAGCACTTGGCTATTTTTCCCATGTACTATCTCTTTTATTTTTTTACCCACAAGTGTGGTTTCATTAATCAACTCATTCATATAGTAACCTTTTGCAAGGAGCCAAGTGAAATTCATTTCCAAAAGGTTTAAATTCTGTCAAAAATTGTTTTATCATGATCATCACCAAAATTAATATCTAGGAATGGGACATTATCTCCTTCAGCAGCATGAAAAACATCACTTGTGACAATCCCATCATCTTCCATATTCTTGGGGATGGTGGCCAAATCAAATGTATGGATTTACTCAATAGACAATCTACTATTGTCCCTCCTTCTTACCTCAAATTTGTCTTTGTAGTCAATCCAAAAATATTCAAGTGCTAGGATATGCATGCATTCTAAAGAAATTGTATTTTGTGCCACCCCTCTACAATCAAATTTAATCTTGAACTCAAAATGTGAATAGGTGTAATGATGTTATATCTCTCTATACATTCCTATCCTTATAAATGGTTGGACAATTCTAGTTACCAATGATAATGGGAAAATTGATGGCTACATGATGTGCTTTTGACTACAAGTCATGTAGCTCAATCAGTTATCTACATAGTTCCATGAGAATCCACTTATCACTTTGATATTTGGGCAGTCTGATAGGGCCCTCAAGAAGCCTCCTATTCTGATGTACATATAATCAAGGAATTGAATGAAAATACATCCATACTAGGAAACCATTTCCCAAGCCTTATCTAATACTTTTTTATGTTTTAAGGTTGTATCTAACTTGCAAATAAGTTCATATAAAAACCCATCATTTAATACAATGTAATGTTTATAGTATTGTGAAATAAATAGTTGACGATATTATTCATATGTGGGCATAATTGACTATGTGCCTTTTGTCCTCAACCTAAAAAATCCACTTGAAGCAACTGTATATACAAGGTATGATATTATTTTAAAATCAAAAGTCTATAATACATTCCTCAATTATTGATCTATATTGTCACTAATAATTCTTTCCCACTCAATATTGGATGATCTTTGGGTTACATCAATGGTTCTAATATAAGCATACATCTAAGGTGAGAACTGTATGATGTTCTTCTCTCCATTGATTTTACATAATAACTGAATGATGTCATCAACTTCTTGAACAAAATCTAATCTTCTATGTGCTTAGGTAACCTTGAGGGTTGCTTTAATTTCGTCAAGTAATAATTATTCATTATCTTGATACATTCTGGTGTCTTAGTCCCCTATTGGTTATTATCTTACTCCATATTCATATCAATTACTTTTTGGGACATTGGGATATTTAAATAGTAATTAAGGTATTGAATATCCAAAATTATGATTATATGCCCTGAAACATTTCTTATAGTCCTAGTAAGGGAATCATAATATTTAGCACACATTAGAACAAACTTAGGAAATAGGCTTGAGCTGGGGAAAGTTACAGCTTGAAAAAATCCACTAGTGGTCATTGCATACATAAGTGGGGTCTTGGTTATGGGCTTGGATATTTCCAATAACTATATGATGGACACATGTCCCATTTTTGTATCACTCACCTCTATCAGCTTAGAATCAATGCATGATTCAATCAGATATCATTTATATTCATACTTCATCTTGGGCTCTTGTGATTTGACATTTTAAACTTTTGCTTTACCTTTCCTACTCAGCTCTAAGATCTCCTTAAGTGATAACCCTGGGTCTTCTTCAATTTGAGTTCCTTGAACTCCCACCTTAGTTACTTCTTCCTTTGATCTCCCTAATCCTTCTAATCTAGACATTGGATCTTGCCAACTCTTGCTAAGTGTTTTCAAACACTTCTTGATTACTCCAACTAATATGGAAAGTTTGAGAAAAGAGTTAACTTGTTACTCTTTTAGTACCTCTAAGCAAGCTTTAGGTTTTGAGTAATTGAAAGTTTTGAGAAAATAAGTATCTTTATTTTAAGTAATAGGGTTTCATAACTCTGGGTGAGTCATTTGAAGCAAACAGACAAGTTTGGGTTTTTTCTAGTTGAAGACTTTGGGTTTTTAATACCAAGTTACTTAAAGTCAAAACCCCAAATGAAGTGTAGGGAAGGAATTTGAGCTGGTATTGAATAGTGTTATACAAGATTCTCTAAAATCAAGACTTTGGGTTCTTATGGGTAAGTAAATTTACTTAAGAAACCTGAAGTCATTTCAAGAGAAAGGAAAACCCAAGTAAGTTAGTTTTTTGAAGGTTGGGGTTTCCTAGGTTAGTTACTTGGGATTGGAAACCTGAAGTAGTCAAGATTTAAAAGTCTGAATAGTTGGGGCCTTTAAGATTTGGGTTTTTCAAGGTTTGTTACTTTTTTTGAGAATTCAAAGGAGTAAAGAAGGTTGTGAAACTTGAGTAAGTAGGGAGGACCGGTAAACCTGAGCATGCTAAGATCTTTGGAGGTTTTTGATCTGGTTTGATTTCTCAAGAACTTTTGTGCAAATTATCTTATGATAAGTATTTTTACAAAAATAAAAATGAAATTTTATTAAAAACCCTTAATCATACTTAGAAAACAATGTCTGAAATGAGCAAAAATAAACCCTACAAAAAGAAAAGCCATAGTATCACAAGGAAAAACTTACAGAGAGAAAATACAAAGGAAGAGATAAATAAGAGACCACAAAAACAACATGAATGAGATCCACCTACCTTGAATATAGATGGATTAAAGAGAACATACTTTAAGATGCTCTAGAGGATTGAATTACATAGTTCGAGGTTCATAGGTGTGATTACTTGATCAAATAGCTTGGATGTCATGTGGAAATGAGGTGGATTTCCCCAGTATATATAAAAATCTATCTCATTAGTGATGAGTGTGGGAATCCATGCAAGCCCTTTTAAATTAGGTTTTTCAAACTAATTATCTTGTGTTAGTATTTTGAGTAGATAACCTTCACAAACTTGAGTGGGTCTAGGCTGATGAGTAGCTCAGGTTTGGGAACCTGAATTACTTCTACTTATAACATTATGCAAGTAAAGTTGTGTTAAAAACTTAAGTATGTCTTGGAAATGAATTTAAGTGACATGGAAACTCTAATTTGAACTATGGGGAGTAATCTGGGTTTATGGGTAAACTTTACTTCTTTTCAAATAAGTAAATCAATATGGAGAACTCAATTTACATTATGAATAAGCTAAATTACTTCAACTTCTTTGATCTACTGGTGGATGTGTAAATGGGTTTTTAATGATGGATTTTAAGAAATTATTCTTAATCATATAGAGTGACTAGGAGCAACTAGGGAAATTAAGCAATCAGACATAATAACTACTAAAAACTAAAGGTTTTATTATGTAGACTAGCTCAACAAGTACAACTAACTCACATAAGACAAGGATGCAAAATTTTTAAATAGGGGTACCAAAATTTGAAGTGTAAAATTTTGGGGATATCAGTTCACTCTAATTGGGGACATATTTATTTCTATAATAAAGATGAAAGTAAAGATTAGATCCGCACATATTTGGTTTTGCATCTTATCCATTGGGTTTAGAGTCTTAGTAGAATCTCAACCACAAAAATAACAAATCAAGCAAGCAACATGAAAGTAAAAATAAAACCAAAAGAGAAACTTAAAACTTTATTTATATACATATAGGTGTTACCTTGTTACTCAATGCTTATATATCTTCAAGTGTTTCCCATTGAATGGTAGTGGTAGTGCAATCCCATCCTAATAGGCTAAGATGGAGCTATCTTTTCCAGCAATGTTGTTTATAGTAAAGGGACCTTTCCAAAAGTAATCAAATTTACCATGCTTCCATTTTTGTTCATTCTATTTATCCCATAAGAAAAATAATCACCAATTTTAAAATGCCTATCTCAAGCCTTCTAATCAAAAATATTCTTTACATTCATTTGGTGATCAATTAGCCTATCAATAACTTAAACACAAACCTCTTGCAGTTTAGTAAGAAATATGATTCTCTTATCTAGTGAATCTTGATAAGTATCATCTTCAATGGCCTTAGAGAGTTTTAAGGTAGGTAGTTCTATAGTTATAGGCATCTCATCATCTATTCCATATAGAAACTAAAAAGGAGACACACCCATGGCTTTCTTTGGTGTGATCTTATCAGCCCACAGTGCATCAAACAACTTTTTATGCCAAGTCCTTTAATTATTGTCCACCAACTTACGTATGATGTTCATAAATTTTTTGTTACTTGAATCATCTTGGCCATTACCCTAAGGATAATGATTTGAAGCATGAACCAAGTCTATCTCATATGAGTAACAAAACTCAGTCAATTCTACTAAAGAAAAGTTGGATGCATTGTCTGTGACAATTTTATGAGGGATGCCAAACCTTACAATGATATTTTATTTAATGAAGTCACATATAACTTTAGAATTGGTGTGTTTCATAGGAATTGCTTCAATCTTCTTACTAAAGTAGTCAGTAGTGGTCAAAACATAGAAATGTCTATCACTTGAAGAAGGATTCAACATACCAATAAAATCCATGCCTCACTATTGGAAAGGCTCATCAATAATCATTGGTTTTATAGGTAAGGCTAGCATCTTGATTCATCTTAAAAAATGATAACATGACTAAAATTTAACAACCCATTCTAAATTATCTTGAAATAGAGTAGGCCAAAAGTACCTTACTCATAAGATCTTGTGTGTTATGATCCTTGCTGAGAAATGACATCCACATGCTTTATCATGAAATTGATTTAGTAATATTGCTTGTTGTTCCTTGTCTATACATCAAAGGAAAATGTCATCAATTCCTTTCTTATATAACCCATTATCTTGAAGGACATAATCCTTTGATTTTTTCTTGATGATATGTTTTTCTTTTCATGTCAAATCAGCTGGGCACTCTCCATAGGTCAAAAAGTAAGCAATCTTTCTATACCATTCATCTATAAGATTAATAAAAAGTACCATGGGAAACTCTTCATTTATTTCAATTTGAAGAGAAGATGTTATAAATGTATTATCAGGTCTTCTCTATGTCATCAATTGACATAAGCCTCTTCTTCTTACTAGCTTTGTGGATTTGATATCAAGATCAAACTCTTGTACCTTAGCTACCTAAGTGCCTCTCAGTAATCCCAATTCTTGTTGTGTTAGAATTGACTTAACTATGGTATTAGGTACATAAACTTTAGTATGTGAAGACAAAATGTAGTACCTAAAAATGTTACATGCCTTAACCATAGCAAAGGCATGTTTTTCCATCTATGAAAACTTTAATTTATCACTCTTTAGAGGCTGACTCATGAAAGATATTAAGGATTCAACTCCATCATTATTCTACATAAGTATAGCCAAAAAGGTAGGCTCAAAAGAGTAATAATAAAGAATGAATTCTTTGATAAAATCAAGGGAAACTAACACTGAGGCTTCATCTATTGCTACCTTGATTATTTCAAATTCCAATTTTCCTTTAGCATTCTATTTGAAATCTTATTTCTTTTTCATCATATCTGAGATGTGATGAGTCAATTCTATGAAATCAGGAATAAATCTTCTAAGGAAATTTACCTTACCAAATAATGAGTGCACCTCTTTCTTGGATATAGGCATAGGTAAACTTTGAATAGCTTTAACTTTCTCTAAGTATATTTTGGTTCCTTCCTTTGAGACTATATGACCAAAGATCTTTCCTTCAGTCACAACAAATATTGATTTCTTAGAATTTAAATAAATCCCATGTCTTCTACATTAGATAAGGACTTCTTCAAGATTGGCCAGATGATCACCTCTTTGCTTTGAAAATAATTTTAAGTCATCTAGGTATACCACAATACTCTTGTTCTTCAAGTGAGTGAATGCTAGATCCATTACCCATTGAAAGGTTGCTCCAGCATTGATAAGTCTAAAAGACATCTTTTGATAAGAAAATGTTCCCCATGGTGTTGTAAAAGTAGTTTTGTATTGATCTTCCTTAGCTAGTTTTATTTTATTATATCCAAAAAATCCATCTAGAATAGATAACATCTCTAAGCTAGTAACTACTTATAGGATGTGGTCCATGATGGGTAACGGGTAATTGTCTTTTAGAGAGGCTTGATTCAAATTGTATAAATTAACACATAAGTGTATTTACCCATTCTTTTTTCTCACTATGATAATATTTGCTAACCCTTCTGAGTAGTGAATTTGATAAATGATCTTTGCATCGAGGAGTTTTTATATCTCAGCATAAATTATACCTAAATAGCTAGGTTATTATGACGTAGCTTCTTCTTGAAAAGCTTAACCTCTAGCTAAGTGGAATATAGTATTGTACCTCATCTATTTGAATGTATTTGAGTTCTTTGTAGGACCAAGCAAACACATCAATATACTCCATGAGAATATTAATGAAAAATTCCGTTTCTTATTATGAACAACACTTGTTAATGTTGACCATCTTGGGCTATTTTTTACTACCTAGATTAATATACTCAACTTTTGAGGAAGAAATATCATCATACTCTTTATTTTTCTTCAGAATTTGATCATGTTTATCAAATATTTATTCTAAGGAAACTAACCCTTTAGGAATTTTATTTCCTTTCAACTAAATTATATTTTGACTATGGGTAAGTTCAGATTTAGTGGTACCTATTTTTGTTTCACGTGGATGTGAGCTACTTCCTACAAAGTACAGTCCTTTGAAATTATCTTGCTACTCTAGAAATGTAGCTATTTAATTATCATCATTAAAAACTTGCCACTAATCAACATTATTTGGGACCTTCAGATGGTAGACCATTTCCACCTTGTAGTTACATTTTTTAAAGATTATTGGTTGTTGTTCTAGCTTAAGAAAAGATGCAGTAATAAGTGAGTCAGCTCTGGAGTTCTAATCTCAAGGAACTAATTTGATAAAGTAGAGAAGTCAAGTGTGGCACTTAGAACTCTATCATGATAGTGTTTGAGTTTATCTTTCTTCACCTGATATTTCCCTCTAATCTATCTCACTATTAATTCAACATCTCCTTGTACTTTAAGGAGTATTACTCCTTTCTCCTTTTCTTGCTCAAGTCCTATCAAGAGTGCTTCATATTCAACTATGTTATTATTATTTTCAAACAAAATCTCTTATGAATAGGGAAAAACATCACCAGTAGGAGAGATTAATAATACTCTTGTACCTAAACCAAGAAAGCTACAACTGTCATCAAATTCTAGTGTCCATATCTTGTCCTCTTCTTCTTCCTTTTCCCCTTGGGTTTCTTCACCTTATTCAAGGAAGTATACTCCATGATCAAAATCTTCAAAAAAAATTTATGACCTTGGATCTTCAAATTTAGAGAGCATGTATTTGGACTTAATCTCAAGCTCAAGTATATGATTTAATCCTTTGATTGGGATGTGAGTGCATGGCCAATCCATTTTTACTTCACCATCTAGATCCTTGTAGAAGTCCCTACTTAGAAGGATTCCATAGGAAATTGGAATATCTACTACTTGAATTATCATTTTTAATATTTTATTTTGGAATTCTACTAAAACATCTTAAGCATCCTTAATCTATCCAACTAGAGGAACCTACCTTTCCATTGAGTAACACCTACCTATTGTCTTGGTCAAAGTGAGACCAAGAGCATTAGCTACCTTAGCTAGCACCAAATTATTTGAAGCTCCAGAATCTAGAATACAATTTCTTAACTTGAATCCATTAATCAAAAGAGAAACATAAAATGGTTCAAGATTTTCAGAAGTAGAAGTAGATGTGGGTGAAGTAATAATAGTGTTATTCTAGGAATGAGACTACCTAGGAGTAGGCAAAATGCCTTTGGAAGGATTAGATAAATTATTTTACCCTTTACTCTAAACATATTTAACTAGTCTATCAATTGGTTTGGGTAGGATTTCAAATACTCAGCTTCTAACATTTAAATTTTGGTCTTCTTAATATGATCAATTATGTCAAAAGAGGGGATTGAAGTAGATAGAACATGATTAGCCTCATCAGTATGAGTTATTGGCTTATGAGTTTGAGAGGAAGAAGCTATAAACTTATCTTTAGGAAGAAAATAAGAAGGTATATGACTACCTCTTTTAAGGATACTTACATCTACTCTAGGATCTTATTTCTCTTTCCCTTGTTATTTAGAAGACTTCTTACCAGTTTACTGGGCTTGTGACCTTGTAAACACCACAAAGGAGTGACTATGATATTTGTAAAAATATTCCTCATAATCACTTTTAGATTAATATTCTAGGTAGCGTATGTTGGATTCACTAGTGGGATATACGAAGTCATCTTCTTCAACAAGACTTTGATGAGTGTCTTTAATCTTTTGATCTTCTTCATTTAATTCAATGTTATTTCTAGAATCACCTTCAATTGCCAATCTTGGAATAGGGCCATCAATACAATTTTTGTTCTAGTTATTGTTAAAGTTTTGATTAGGTGTATTCCTACCAAGAATAATATGACCATGAGTGCCTTGAGCAATTTGTCTCTTGACTTGAATTAAGTCATTGGCCAAGTTTTGCAATAGGGGATTAATTGTCTGTGAGGTAATTGCAGTAGAAGAATCTCCTTTAGAAACTATTTTCTTAAATTTTATAGCCATTATCAAATCATCCTTACCTTCAGTAGCTAGATTTTGAGTTTCTACCAAATTAACTATTCATGCTCTTCATAACTAGTAATTGAATTTTAGTAGCTTAACATTGATGAAGAAGCACTTTTGATTATCTACAATGGGTAGTAAAACTTGAGGAATTTTTTTATATCAATCTATTGAACTTGGAAATAAAATCACACATATGTTCATGAGGTTCCTTCTTGAGATGAGTCAATTACGTAAGTAGTATATGTGCATCTTCAATAGCTTTGAATCTTTTCTTAAATTAATCTTACATGGTATCCTAATTGGTTATAGTGTCAGGAGATAGATGGTAGAACCATTCTACTGCTAAGTCATGTAGAGTTTCAACAAAGAGTCTAATAGAGACATATTCATACTCAACACCAATTACTCCACATGCTACAAAGAAAGAAGTTAGGTGTTCATCCAAATTCTACTTACCATCACTAGTAAACTTAAGAAAATTCTTTGTTGATCCTTTTAAAAAGTCATGCAGAAGATTCAGATTTAAAGGACCAATAGTTGGCCCCCATGGGACAATATGTGGTAAAGCCATTCTTTTGGGAGCAAAAAACTATATATTAACTAGTTGAATTATCATAGAAGAATTATGCTAAAGTTGTTTCATGGAAAATGTGTCTTTCTAATAGGTAAAAGATTGGCTCTTCTACTTCTAGCTTGAATATGGAAATTAAAATTGAATCACTCTTGTAACTCAAAAAAGTCATCTACTTAACCATGTGCCCTCCTTGCTTTGATGTAAGGTCAATTTACCAAATTAGAATGAATAAATCTTTGCTCTCAACAATCTCAATTTTAAAGATAAAAGTGGGAAACAATCTGCTTCAACATTTAGTGGGATGGGAAAGCAAATTGGAAGGTAAACTAGGGGTGGAACTAATGTATTTTAAACATGTATAAAACTATCTAGATAAAGATGTGCCTACTAAAAAAATATATAAGACAATCTTAGTAAATCATTTTAAAAAGACCCAAGAATTATTATTAACATGAAACATTTTTAAATAGTAGTTAGGTAAACTTAAATTTGTAATTTATGAGAACTAGGTGTACTATGGTGTTTATCTCAACTGGTCTATTAAATCTAAATTTTATTTGGTGAGTTAAACACTTCATTCCCCAATGGAGTTTCCAAAAACTATTGGCTAGATATTTTGCATTAGTCAAAATTACCTAGGCAATCATGGGATTAAATCCCCCTTCATTTAATAGTGAAACTCCCATGTTTTTATGTCTATCTATTTTAATTACTTACAACTTATAGTTATTCATAGAGTTGCTTGAGTTATTCTAATTGGGGGTATTAATTTAATCACTTTGTTCATGAGCCATAACAAATGGATTTTATATCAAGTAAGTAGTTGATTCTAGCAATGTGAGTAGAGTTTTTCATATAGATTTAAGGATAAATAAAAGATTAGAATACTTGAGAAAGAAGAGAAGAATAAGAAATGCACTTTACAATAGATAGTTTACAAAATCTACTACGTTCATGAAAATAGATAACATATAATCGTGATAATATTTTATAAAATGACAAATAAAGTAATGAATTCAATTTAGATAAATAGATAATGCAAAGTTTACCATTATATCGTTATGAAACACATAAAATGATTCCCACAGAGACAAAGTTATCTAGAAAATAATCCTCCTTATTCACTCTCAGTCACATTCATACAAAATAATTCAATTATCTCAAACACAAAGTCTTGAATTTATCAAACTTCTTGTACAAAGGTTACAATTTATTCTTTTTCCAAAATTATCATCCCTAAGGCATGTAGTCTTGCACTTATATTTATAAAAATACAAAGATAAAAAATAAATAGGATTAGACTTCTCTAATTCCCATGTGCTATGAAAAAAGTTGAAGGTTTTTGAGAAACATCTTCCTTGGATTTATCTTTTTTGGCATGCAATAGTTGATGAAAAGTGGTGATGTTTAGTCTCCTTGTTTGGATCAAACACCAACTCCTACATGAAATGCATAAGTAGCTTCTAGTAATCCTTTTTTTACAAAATGCTTCAAGCAACAACATTTAGCCAAATTACTTAAGTTTTACACTTTGAAAAAGTAATTTTACTTTACAAATAAATTGTATAATGACATATTTTTATGAAGTAATTAATTTAAACAAGATTACTTATAATATACTTGAGAAAATAAAAGAAGAAAATAGAAGAAAAAGAAAGGAAGAAGTCTCATAACAAACTTGAAGTAAATATCTAGTCTAATCCATGAACTTGTTCTCTACATTTCTTCCTATATTTGATGTGCTGAAACATCATTAGTTGTATAGATACATCATTAGGCTTGGTAATTTCTTGTCTCTCTATTTCAAATCTTGGCATTTCTCTCTCTAATCTTTTGCAATGAGCTTTCACCTTTACAATCCTTGGTTCAAATAATTTTATTTCTTGTTGATATTTGATTAACTTCTTGATGGATTTAGCTATAAAAGGAATTGTGGCCTTAGCCATAATTTGTTGAATTGTTCATATAACTATTTAGATGTCCTTGGAACATTGTTAGACTAGACACCAGTAAGACCAAACAAAGAATCTTCTAGACTTGACTTTGCATTGCATAATTCTTCTTTCAGAGTCTTCATTTCCTCACTCATTACTTGCAGAATATTCATACAATAATATAGGAGATACTCCTCTTGTTTTATTTTTTTATGTATCCATCAGGAGTAATCTTCTCTTCAATAAAAATGTTCTCACCTAAACTACCTATTGTCTATAGGCTTTCTTGTTGCAAATCAGAAATATCATTTTCAAGTTAAATTTATTTCATCAATGTCTTTATTTCTGCTAATTTCTTTAAAATTTTAGCATAAGCATATGGGGCACTAGGGAGTAGATTTTGAGTAGATTTATGCATTTTATCTATCCACTTATCATCTGCCTTTGCTTTGTCTCTAGTCTCTTCTAATTCTATGACCACTTGCTACTTAATTGATTCTCCTAAAATAATAGCTTGCTACAGAACAAATTTGGCAACCTTAGCTATTATTTCACATAATTGTAGGTTTTATTATTTCAATTTAGCTTTGGTAGATTTTTCTTCATCCAAATTCTTGAAAAGAGTGTTGATTAAAGTCTGAGTATCTTGCTTTAAGAATTTTATAGTAACTTCTTTGAGAGATACCTTCATGACTGCTAAATCCTTCTCAGTAACTTCTCCCTTAACCCCTAAGGAGGAACTATTCTTTCTAAAAACTATTGCCCTAAAGGTTTAATTATCAATTTTAAAGTTACTTTTGTAGACTTCAACTTCTTCCCTTTCTTGTCTAGAATTTTCAACAATTTAAAGTCTATCTCTTTGAGATTAATCGCTTCCTTAGATTATGTAATTGCCTACATTGCCAACTAAGATGAGAAGTCTATGCTAGTCAAAGTTATTGAATGAATAACCATTTGTTTTTGGTTATCCTTGATTACTAGTTCCTAAGAATGAAATTCTTATACCACAGACTCTTTCTAAATCTATTTTGTTGACTCCTTCTCAGCTTGCTTCTCAATTTCTTTTACCTTATCTAACACTACTTCTACCTCCTTTTCTTTCTCAGATTCTTTTTCTTTTTTAACTACTACCTCCTCCATGGCTTCCTTCTTAGGTTCAATTGCTTATTTTTCCTATAGGGCTTCCTCGGATGAGATTATCTCTTTAGTAATTACCTTTTTAGGCTATTTTTCAATGGTGGGTTGCTCTTCTAAAGGATGTGGTGGTGGTGAAGTAGGTGGAGAAGATGGAGGAGGAGGACTTGCATCTTTTTGGGTGGATTTCTTGGGAGTTTTGGTACTATAAAACTTAGTAGGTGGAATAAATGTTGATGGGTCTATGACAAGTCCAGTGAAATGGGAATGGTAGTAGAAGAAACTAGTAGGGGTATTGAAATAGCTGATGGTATTGGCTCTTTATCTTTTATCATAGAATAAGTATCATCCATATTCCTTTTTAGTTTTAGCTTCTTTGTGAGCACTTGGCTACTTTCCCCCTATACTATCTCTTTTCTTTTTTGACCCACATGTGTGGTTTCACTTATCAACTCCTTCATACATTAACCTTTGTCAAGGAGCCAAGTGGAATTCATTGCCAAAATGTTTGAACTTCTATAAAAAATTGTTTTATCATAATCATCACCAAAAATGATTACTGGGAATGGGACATTATCTCTTATATTTGCATAAAAAGAGTCACTTGTGACAATCCTATTATGTTCCATGTTCTCATGGATGGTAGCCAATTCAAAGGTACATATTTTTTTTGCTATTATTCTTCCTTATTACCTTAAATTTGTCTCTACAGTCAATCCAAAAAACTTCAAGTGTTGGGATATGCATGTATTCTAAAGAAACTATATTTTGTACCACCCCTCTATAATCAAAGTTAATCCTGGACTCAAAATGTGTTTGGGTGTAATGATGATACATTCCTAGCCTTATAAATGGTTGGATAATAGTAGTGACCAATGACAATGGGAAAATTATGGTTGAACAGTGTGATTTTGACTACAAGTCATGTAGTTCAATCAGTTATCTTCATAATTCAATGAGAATCCACTTGTCACATAGATATAAGGGAAATTTGATAGGTACCCCTAAGAAACCTCATATTCTGATGTATCTAAAATCAAATAACTAAATGAAAATACATCCATACTAGGAAACCATTTCCCAAGCCTCATATGATACTCTTTTATGCTTTAAGGCTATATCTAACTTGAAAATAAGTTCATAGAAAAACCCATCATTTATTACAATGTAATGCTTGTAGTATTGTGAAAGAACTAGTTGAGGATAATATTTATATATGGGCATAGTTGATAGTGTGTCTTTTGTCCTCATCCTTGAGAAAACTCCACTTAAAGTAGCTATATATATAAGGTATGATGTCATTTTAAAATCAAAAGTGTGCAATACATTCCTCAACTATTGAGCTATATTGTCACTGATCATTCTCGACAACTCAATCTTGGAAGATCTTTGGGTCACATCAATGGTTCTAATATAAGTATACATCTAAGGTGATAACTATTTGGCATTCTTCTCTCCATTGATTCTACATAACAACTAAATGATGTCATTAACTTTTTGAACAAAATCTGATCTTACTATATGCTTAGGGAACCTTGAGTGTTGCTTTACTTTCTTCAAGTAATAAGTATTCATTATCTTGATACACTATAGTGTCTTAGTACCCCACTGGTTATTAGCTTTCTCCATATTCATATCAATCAATTTTAGGGACATTTAGATCTTTAGATAGTAATTAATGTATTGAACATCCAACTTTATGATTACATGACCTACAACATCTTTTACAATCCTAATAAGGGAATAATAATATTTAGCACATGTTATAACAAACTCAAGAAATAGGGATGAGCTAGAGAAAGCTACAGCTTACAAAATTCCACTAGTGGTCATTACATGCATGAGTGGGGTCTTGGCTATGGCCTTGGATCTTTCCAATAACTCTGTGATGGACACATGTCCCATGTTTGCATCGCTCTCCTCTATCATTTTAGAAGAAATGCATGATTCAATCAGATATCCTTTTTATTCATACTTAATCTTGGGCTCCTATGATTTGACCTTAACTTTTGCTTTACCTTTCCTTCTTGTCTTTGGGATCTCCTCAAGTACCAACCCTGGGTCTTATTCCATTTGATTTCCTTGAAATCCCACCTCAACTAATTCTTCCTCTAATCTCCTTGATCCTTTTTATCCTTCTGATCTAGACATTGGCACTTGCTAACTCTTGCTAAGTGCTTTCAAACACTTCCTGACTGCTCTAACTAATTTAGAAAGTTTGAGAAAAGAGTAAACTTGGTGCTCTTTTATTAAATCTAAGAAAGTTTTAGGTTTTGATTAATTGAAATCCTTGAGAAACTAAGTATCTTGATTTTAAGTAATAGGGTTTCATAACTCCGTGTGAGTCATTTGAAGCAAACATACAAGTTTGGGTTTTTTCTAGTTGAAGACTTCGGGTTTTTAATACCAAGTTACTTAAAGTCAAAACCCCAAAATAAGTAAGTGTAGGGAAGTAATCTAATTTGGTATTGAATAGTGTTATATGGGATTATCTGAGATCAAGACTTTGGGTTCTCATGGGTAATTAACTTTACTTAAGAAACCCAAATTTAGTTTAGGGGAAGGGAAAATCTAGGTAAGTCAGTTCTTTGAAGGTTGGGGTTTCCTAGGTTAGTTACTTGGGATAGAAAACTTAAATTATTAAATATTAAAAAGTATAAATAGCTAGGACCTTTTGGAGTTGGGTTTCTCAAGGTTTTTTACTTTGCTTTAAGAATCTAAACGAGTAAAGAAGGCTGTGAAACCTAAGTAAATAGGGTGGAATGATAAACCTGAGCATGCTAGGATATTTGGAGGTTTTTGATCTAGTTTGATTCCTTAGGAAATTTTATGAGAATTTTCTTATGATAAGAATTTAAAAAAAATAAAAACAAAATTTTATTAAAAACCCTTAATCATACTTGGAAAATAATGTCTGAAATAAGTAAAAAGAAACCCTACAGAAAGAAAATCCATGGCAGTGAAAGGAAAAGTTTGCAGAGAGAAAATAAAAAGTAAGAGACAAATAAGAGACTATAAAAAAATCATGAATGGGATCTACCTACCTTTAATATATATGTGTTTAAGAGAAAATACTTGAAAATTCTCCAAAGGATCGAATCGTATGGCTTAGGGTTTGTAGGTGTGATTACTTGATCAAATAGCTTGGATGTGAGGTGGATTTACCTAATATATATATATATATATATATATATATATATATATATATATATATATATATATATATATATATATATATATATATATATATATATATATATATATATATATATATATAAATGTAGCTCATTATGATGATTATGGGAACCAATGTAAGCCATTTTAAATTGGTTTTTTTGAACTACTTAGCTTGTGTTAATCTTTTGAGTAGATCACCTTCACAAACTTGAGTGGGTCTAGGTTGATGAGTAGCTCAAGTTTGGGAACCTAAATTAATTCTGCTTATAACATTATGCAAGTCAAGTTATGTAAAAAACCAAAGTATGTCTTGATAGTGACATTAAGTGACTTGGAAACTCTAATTTGAACTATGGGGAGTAATCTAGGTTTATGGGGTGACTTATTTTCAAACAAGTAAAACAATATGGAGAACCTAATTTACATTATGAATAAGCCAAAGCACTTCAACTTCTTTGATCTGTTGGTGGATGAGTAAATGGATTTTTAATGATGGATTTAAAGTAATTATTCTCAATATTCTAGAGTGATTAGGAAAAACTAGGGAAATTAAGCAATCAAACACAGTAACTATTAAAAACTAAAAGTTTTATTAAGTATCTAGCTCAACAAGTACAACTAAATCACATAAGATAAGGATGCACAAGGTTTAAATTGGGGTACCAAAATTTGAAGTGTAAAATTTTTGTGACATCATAGGGCTTAGTTCCCCTTACATATTGAGACCTCCATTGATGATTGTCAGGTTAAGATATTTATTGTTGATGAAGGAGATATGTTGAATATCATGCCCCTACGTGTGTTCAATGAGCTTGGGATTAGTCAAAAGAAGCTCTTTGATTCTCACCATAAATATGTTGGTTTCAAAAATGACATGGTTGTGACAATGGGAAACATGAAGATATAGGTCAAGTTTGGCCCCAAGATGATCAAAATTGATTTTTTCATGTTAGACTTGGATCTTTCATACAATATGTTTCTTGGTTGTCCCTAGACTGCTACCATGTAAGCCATCACATCAACCACTTTTCATATGGTTTAGTTCATGCATGAAGGTGAGTTTCATATCATGGAGGCTGACCCAAATACTTGGACATTACTTTATGTAAATATAAAGCCCTTAGGTGAGGTTTTGTCTATCTCCTCATAGGGATCCATGGACTCCCATACATCCCCTGCATTTGAGTCTCATTTTCTTAAGGATGAACATTATGATATGGCTGAGTATCAAGCAATGTTCACCCCTTTGAAGTTTGGCATGCATCATCCAATTCCCTCTCTAGATTTGTGATGCTAGGTTAGATCTTCCCTTCTTAGAGACCTCTTCCAAGATCTCTTAAAATGTTGAGCTTTTCCTTTCATCATGCTTCTCCCATCAAAGTATTGGCTCTCTCAATGCATCTCCCGTGGAGATTGTTAGAGTTATTAAGTTTGATCTTGATTATTATTCCATCCATGGTATAACATGCAACTTGATCAATGAGAGGAGATATTTAAAGAAGCTCAGGCTTATGCATCATATGTGCCTCCATCCTCTTACTTGTTTGGGTTTAGAGGTCTCATTCACCAATAATGACCCCACCTTCAACACTCCTATATTTTAGGTCATGACTAGTGAACCTAAAGATATGGATGCTCCATTTCCTTCCTCCCACCATTTCCATATTGTTTGGCCTCTTCATAGGCTAAGTAGTGGCCTACCTCAGGGGCAGGCCTCTAGTTAGGGTGAAGTGGTGTCCTTCCCTTGGGGGTAGGCCTAAGGCTAGGCTTGTGGTGCTTTGTGAGCCTCAAATCTTACCAAAACACCCTCCCTAGACCCTTTTTAGTGGATTTCCCCTCTCATGGCATCCATCATCATCCCTTGTGGGTCTTCATATCCATTTGGCTTGTGCACTCTTCTTTAGATGCACCTTAGGATAAAAGTAGAGTCTTTTGCTTCTTTTAGTTTGTAAAAATACTACTTGTTAGTAGATATCCCTCTACCAACTCCCTCTCTCCTTTTTTGTAGTACCTATAGGTAGTGTGGGTTAGTGGTTGTGGTTGCTTATGACTTACTCTAGCCTTCCATATCTAGTATTAATCTACCATGGGCCTCTTACCACCCCTCCTCACCTCTTATTGTGGTTGGATTTGACATACTCTCTCCTAATTTTCCCCCATACAATGGTGGTGACTTTATCAACTGAGGTGCCTTTCCTACCTCTAGCATTATGACTCCTCCTTATATTTTCATAACATATCAACATGACCATAGATCAGTCATGCAATTAGTGGAATTATAAACACATGTTTAGATAAGATCAATAACTATTTTTCTTGTTTTCATCCCTTCCTATCCTTTTTGGGTAAGTTTTAGGTCTTATCAATCTCCTAGGCCTATTTTTGACCCTTTCTAGCCTAGGCCATAGGTTTTTGGGATAAGCCATAGCTTGGAAGTGGGCTAGGCCATGGGTTTGCCTAGGTAGGCCATGGCCTAGGCCTCAATCCTTCTTTTTTCCCTCTTCCAACCTTTGTTTTGTCCTGTTATTTCTCTTAGAATTGCTAAACCTTCATTTTAAAGGTTTTGGCCCATTTTAGATGTAATGGTGAGGCCTGTTTATCCCTTTGAGGCCTCTTTGTGTTTATTTTGGGACCATTCCAGTCTCTTAGAACCCCAAGTCCTCTGGCCTATCAAGCTCATGGAATCCTTGCTAGGGTACACTTTGGGATAAAATTTTATCTCTCTTTTTATTTTAGTTGTTAGTTTCTTGGCTCATTCATTGTTGATCTCTACTGACTCCCTCTCCCTCTTTCACTATGGTTATTATAGGTGTGGATTTATGGTTATGGTTTATTCAAGACTTATTCTAGTCTTTATCAACTAGTCTTCATCCATTCAAAGACATCTTACCACCCTTTATCACCTCATCCCATAGTCAATGTTGGTCTTTGCCCCTTGATTATGACTTGATTATGTTTTTTGTCTCCATTGTGTAGCTTGTTTATCTTACTATATGTCGAGATGATCCTTCCATGGTGTCCTCCTACATCCTTGACCCCCATCATGGTGTACTTCTTAGTGGTGATTCATATTGATGGTGGCAATCAAGGTAACCCAAGATCCACCACTATCACTTGGATTATCAATGACCCATGAGACTATAAGCTTATTGTAGCTAGTTACCTCCTTACTAGTGAAATGAATAATGTAGTTGAGTATCATGAAATAATTAGTGGTTTGATCAACTCTTATGTGTTAGGCATGAACTATGCGTAATTGTTCTCCAACTCACTCTTATCTATGTCTTAGCTCATTAATTCCTAGTTTGTCCTTAGCTCTGAGTTTCTCCCCTTATTTGAGGTCATGCATGATTTGATCTCCTCCTTTGAGGACATTCAGGTCACCCATATCCCTCATAGGGAGAATACTAGGGCTGATGCCTTAGTAAATTTCATTTTGGATTATATGATTTGATTTGATATCACTTTTGTCCCTTCTTCAAAGGAGTTAGAGCTGGAGTTGGAGTTGGATTTATATTATACAACATTATCACTCTCACCAGTGGATCATGCCATTGACTTCTTTTACCACCATTCTTATTTGGTAAGTGTAGGTAATTTTATATTTTATATTTTTATTTATTGATTTCATTTACTTTTGTGTGACTTATATTTATTGAAATTTTTCATTCAAACATTGACTATTTGTACTTTAGGGGCATATGTAATCATACTTCCCATGACCATACTCCTCCTTATGATTACACATCAACTCAAGTATAAAGTAATAACCTTAGTTATCACACTTCAAGTCATTTACCATTTTCATTAACCTTTATCATGTCATATATCCATCCCTTATACATCTTTAGCACCTCACTGACCTTTTACACACTAGATAGGCCCTCTTGATGCCTCTTAGTGCCCTTTCAGAGGCCTGTTAACCACGTAGAGTGCCAATTTGGCCCAATTCATGGCTTAGGGAGGAAACCCATAGCCTATGCCACACATTTACTTTATGAAATCCATGGCATAGGTTGTGGCCTAGGTAGAATGTATAAAAAAGGCCCCAGTTTGGGGCCCAAATGACTAGAAATGGCTATTTTTTTAGCCTTTTGGTAGATTAGGGTTGGGATATATGACACTTACTCATTAATTTAAGACTTTATATCCATTTTTTATTTTATCTTCCCACTTTATTAACACACTGAAATCTTGGTTTCCTTCTCGAATCTCACCTATTTATTACTTGGCACACTTAGCTTTCATTGTGACAGGGGATGCCCTACTATACTATAGCTTATCTTGGTGATTCATATTATTATCTATAGTGTTACTAAAGTTTATGGGTTTCTCTTAGATCCTTAAATACTCTATTTCACATGTTATTATGTTACTTGCATTGGTTCTCTCTTAGTCGGTAGATTTTCCTTCACCTCTTCCACAACTTTTGGCTTTTAGTCTAAACTCAGCTCACACACAGCCTGATCCTCTTCCTCTCTTACTTCTTAGCTTGGATAATCATTTGGTAGAAAGTATTAACACTTCCTTTGAGTTTAATATGAGGTCACTTTTATATGGAAAGTGAAATTATTATTTGTTTTCAATAGTATACATGCTATGGTTTGATTATTTTAGTGATTTAGCTTGTTTAGGGCATCATCTAGGATAGTTTATAAAGTTTATTGAATTGATATATGATTAATAATATATTAATTACTTGAAATATATCCCATTATATGTCATGATTGTATTTGAAACATTTATCATTGCATAGTAGGACCTTACATGCTCAAAACAATCTATATAACTTGCATAAACAATCTCTCCTCTTGCTAAATTGAAAAATTGCATTATTAGGGAATGAGAATGTTGAAACTAAAGAGTTAACTCAAACTTATATTAGGCATGCTATTTCACCCTTGCTCTAAAATGTCTTTACTTCTTAAAATGTCTTTCATTTGGCTTGAAAGTGCCTTTGCTTCTAAGTTTACACATTGCTTGTTATCTCTATTTATTAAACATTATTATTTCCATAATTTTTATGTAAATAGTTTTCTAGTCTTAAATACTTTCTTTACTATGGATATACCCACTAGAGATACATATGTCCTTTATGCACTTGATCATGTTATCCCTAAACTAGTTTACAAGTATATCTATAGCTTGGTGCAAGATAACAAGTTAGATAGCCACTATAGATCTCCTATAGTCCATAGAAGCCTTGAGCCTTCTAGCCTTCTAGTTGTTTTTTTAATTACCCTATGTATGCCCCTAAAAAACACTAGTGGTTATGTTCATATTCTTGGAGCTATAGTTCCATTGTAGTAATAATCTGGTAGAATATGAAGCTCTTATTTTAGGACTTCAATTTTCAATCAAACATAAGGTAAAAGAACTATTAGTTTTTGGTGATTCAAAATTAATTATTAAGTAGGTGAAGAGTAAGTATCAATGTAAGCTTTCCTATTTATGAAAGTATAAATTTAGAGCTTAGGATTTGATTGAGTATTTTGACTCATTTAATATTGTTTCCCTAGCCAAGGAGTATAACCAATTGGTGAATTCTCTAACTTTAATACCAACAAACCTGGTGCCTCCAAATCCTTTGAACTTGTAGGAGTTTATTTTAGAAATGATTTCATGCCTCATTGTGCTAGATAATATCAATCACTTCCAATATTTGATGATGATAAGTAGATAAGTGACTTCATGTGTAATATTAACTTATTCGAATCCTACATTATTGATAAACAAGATGAGAGTTTGGTAAAATATTTAAAGGATAATAAATATGGATTAATCCAAGTCAAGGAGAACTGGATCCCCAATGGTATGATCTCCTTAGAAATGATGTTTGACTTGGATAAACAAAGAACTGAGGCTAGATAATCTAAGGTGAGTGGAAAATATTATAAACAAGTCAACTTGGGAAACCATAGGAATGAGAAAAGTGTCAAAATTGGTTTAGTTTTCATTAATGAAGAGATAAAGGAAGCCACTACCATTTAACCAAGTTTAAAGATCTCATTGCCTAGTCATATGACAATCTTAAGATATTTGATACTAGTGTGATTTCTCACACTATCCCCTTGAAAAAAGCATGTAAATCATTTAGGAAAAGATAAATGCTACTTAATCTAGTATAGAACCATCGATTTATAAGTAAGTGAATAAATTTATAGATGTAAGGATAATCTTTCCCATATGGCACTCAACATGGGTTGTAAATCTTATGCCAGTCCAAAAGAAGAATGGAGAAATCAGACTCTGTGTCAATTTTAAAAACTTGAACAGATCCTCAGAGAAGGAAAATTATCCCTTGCCATCCTTGGACAAGGTCATTAAATTGTTGAGTGGGTATGGAATGATGTCATTCTTTGATAAATTTTTAGGCTGTAACCAAGTCTTAGTGAAAAAGAATGATAGAATGAAAACTACCTTCACCACCAAGTGGGGAATGTTTTCATAAAAATGAATGCCATTCAGATTGATCAATGTAGGATAAAATTTCCAATGAGAAATTGAATATGAATTTCAAGGATTAATAGGCAAGTTCATCATTATTTACATGAATGATCTAACATTTTTTTCCAAAAATAGAGGTGATCATATGATATATTTGGAATAGGTGCTGGAGAAGTGTAAGAGGTATGGCATTTCTTTAAACCCTAAGGAAAGTATCTTATATGCAACTAAAGGAAAACTTATAAGAAATTTAATCACCCAGGAAGGTATGACTATTGACCTTGATAAGATAAATGTAATTTCAAAGGTATAAATCCCTAACAACAAAAAAGAGTTGAAATATTTCTTTAGAAAGATTAATTTTGTAAGAAAATTTATCTTTGGTTTTTCAAAGATCGTAAGACCACTCAATGTGATTTTGAAGAAATATGTGAAGATAAAATGGACTATTGAAGTAAAGAAGGCATTTCAAGACATTAAGGATGTTATTATTCAAGCTCCTATTTTGGTAAGTCCTAATTTTAACAAATATTTTTATCTATACTCTTTTGCTTATAATCATACTATTGCAGATATCTTCATGTAAAAAGAGGATGATAAAGAACACCCTATAGCATTTATGAGTACCAAATTGAAGAACATAGAACATAATTATCATATTCTAGATAATCAAGCCTATGCTTTGGTGAAGGATGTCAATAAGTTTAGACACTACATTCTGAGGAAAAAGATGTATACCAGAGTGTTTAATATGGCTATTAAGTTGATGTTGGGATAAAATGAACTTAGAGAATGAAGAGGGAAATGGATGAAAAAACTCAAGAATATGATATAGAAATAAAATATGCTAATTTAGTTAGATGTCAAGGTCTAATCCAAATTATTACAAATACTAATCCACATATTGATGTTTTATAGGCTGAAGTAGGTCAAGTGTCTAGTGGATATTGGTACAAGGATATTATTCACTATTTTTTGTATGGAGTGTGTCCCCCAAACCTTAAAAGGGAGTAGAAAAGGGCCCTTAGGATGAGATAATATCATTTTATGGTTAAAAGGGGAGGCCTTTATAGAAAAATTATGAGAAGATCTATCTAAGATGTGTTTCTAGAGTTAAAGCCATACAAATCATGAACACATTCCATGACAAATTGGGAATTGGTCACCCTGTAGGGCATACCATAACATAAAATATATTGAGAGTAGACTACTATTAGCCAACCATATTCAAAGACTTCCATGCTCATGTGTGAATGTGTCATCAATGCCAAGTGTTTGATTAATGAGAGACAAAGGTAGCCATTCCTTTACAACCAGTGATTGAAAAGAATCCATTTGCATAATGGGGCATCAACTTCATAGGAATGATGAATCCTAACTCCTTAGTAGGGCATAAATTTTTACTCACTACCATGGTTTATTTCACTAGGTGGATTGAAGTAGTGGCCACAAAGAATAGTAGAGTGATTAAAATCATCAAATTTATAGAATAAAATATCATCACATAGTTTGAGATGCCCTTATCTTTGGTATGTGATAATGGCCCAACCTTTACGTCAGTCAAATTTATTGAGTGGGCATATGAAAATAAAATAGTCATCAAGTCTATTTCAAATTATTATCCTCAAGGTAATGGGGTTAAATAATCTACCAACAAAAACTTGATGAGTTCCATCAAGAAATGTGTAGATAAAAAACCCAGAGAATGATAGTCCTTGCTAAATTATGCTTTATGGGTAGACAAAATGAGATAAAAAAAAGTGCTCAAGGAATCCCCATTCCTAATAATCTATGGGTAGAAACCTATTTTTCCTATCACACTAAATTTTCCCACCTATGATTTTATGGTTGAATATAGGGAAGATGAGAAAAAATACAATCCTGAATAATCAACATCATCCAAATAAAAGATGCCAGAGATGAAGCATAGAAGAATTTTAGTAGGCATCAGGATGTTTTAAAGATATGGTTTGATAAATGAGACAAATTTAAATCATTCTGCATATTAAACTTAGTCCTACTATGGAACAAGTCTCATGAGAAGAAGGGACAACATGACAAGTAAAATCCTCTCTAGATTAGACCATATCAAGTGGCAAAAATACTAGGAAAAATGAATTTAAGCTCAAAGACCTACAAGGGAATGACTTAACTTTTCCAATTAATGGGAAATACATGAAATATTATTTATCTACCACTATGTCATAAAATCAAGAAGGACAGTAAGTTTGTTTAGTGTTAGATTAGGTAGGAGTAGAGTAGTTTCCTTTCTTGATTTGCTTTTATATTGTGTTATTTATCGCTTTCCATTTTTTGTTCATTTTATATTGTGTGTTTTAGTTTAGTAATAATTCCTTTGGAGAAGAATTCATTGACTTAATTTGTGTTAAGTATAGTCCTAAAAATGGGAAGAAGGGATTGATAGTTTTATACATTGGTCATCCAAAGTTTGGAAACCTCTAGTAGTGTTTCAATTTAGAAAATCTAGGCAAGGTTAATTAGAAGTTATTTTTCTCATGAAAATCCTAAGTCATTTTAAGATTGTAATATAGTTTAGATGAATGAACATTTACTTGAATGAGCATTTAAATCTATGTGGACCATCATACTATCACTTAAATTCACCAAGTAAATTTCCAAGGTAGAGCTTGATATCTGAAAGTAAATTACATACAGATTATGTCTTGATAAAACATTACACCTAGATAATTCTAGTTCCCAACCATTCTAGTTTATGAACATAGGTATTAAAAAAATAAAAAAATTATATACCATGAATTAATATCATAAAATGCTTTTAGATTCCATGAATGGTGATTTAGGCAATCTCTACTAGGGATATGGATGCCTAGTTGATAGTAGAGAAAGGTCCATACTGGAACCAAAGGTATCTCTATCAGGGCTATGGATGCCTGGCTAGTAGCATAGCAATGCCCAAGCCATCCTAAACTAAGCAAAGTATAATTACATAAAATCTAAATAATTCTTAATTCATTTCATGTTTAATGTCTTGAAACTTGAAAGTTATCATTTTTGAACCCAATGGAAATGGTTAAGGAACCTCAAATAAAACACATAATATGATTGTATACATGGTTTAAACATTATTTCAAGCCTGTGATATTTCATTAGTTTTGAAAAATATTTTTGGTACTGACTGAAAATCATAATGAGATAATACATTTTTTATTTATCTTTGAAAAAAATATCTAAATTCTAACATTTTACAATGTTTCTCTATAGAGGTCACCATTTATTGATGATCAACATTCCCCTATTCTTAGAATGGGGACCCTCCTTTATTTACTTTTCAAAAGTGCCCAAGATGTTAAGCACATTAAATCATTTAACTGCATGGATAATTGATTGATTTTACCAATGATTATGTTTCTATAATTTTGGTTAATCATTCATTTTTTAATAAGGATTGATACTTATAAATATTCAAATTATTACAAGTCTTCTTCAAGTTTTATTTAGCTATGAATTATTGACCATGGATGGTTTAATGATATGTAGACAAGATTTTTCTAAGGAAGTGTGATGTGGATCTTTAATAAACATAAACACAACAAGCTTCACTAGGTTTTATTAAATTAACATTATGTTATGTTTAAGGCATTTGCTTACAAAATTTTTCTTTAAAATTCTTTAAATTTGCCTAAGATGAGTAATGCCATCTTCAAAAAGCTAACTTAGTTTATTTCCTCACAAGATGTCAAATTAAATTTGTAGTTTATAATGCCTCATGGGACATCAAAGTTTAGACTACAGCCTAAAAAGATAGATTTCCACCTCATTGAGCCCCACAACACCTTACAAATTCATCACATTTCATGCAGGTCACCTATAACAAATATACCAAGTCTATGAATTATGTGGCATCATGTAAAGGGTTCAAGAGAAGCTAGTCATTAGAATTCAAATCCTGAGGCTACATGGTAGGATGTTAGACCTTATGAGAAATCCCACCCAATCTAAGCCTCTATGCATCCCCCACACATCCTACCATAGTGTAGAAGCTTGAAAGATGCTACCACATGTCTCAATGATAACCAGCTAGACCTAAGTAGCATTTTAAGGTGAGACATATCCCCTTGGGTTCATTTGAGGTCACCATGTATCCATTCCATGTTGTATCCATCCAAAGATCATGAGAGATCCTAAGGCAAACATATAGTTGCACGTGATCCATTTGATCAAGGTTTGTTGGTATGCAATTGTCTAAGGCACCTTCTGAGAATGACACTTGGTATAAAAATAAATAATAGCCTATAAGAATGATGTGTCTCCCCTTTGGGCTGACATGATGATGCCACATGTCATTCCCACACCATTTCTATTTGGGATCTATGAGATCACCTTTGAGAGGGATGAATATCTCCAATTGTGTCATTCAATTATTGCCAAGTTGACAAAAACTCTCTAAGGTGCCTTCTGAGAGAGACAAATGGTAAAGAAAGTTATGATTGACTATGAGAGTGATGTGTGGCATTCCCATGGCCAATAAAAATTGAACATCACCAATTTAGAGCTTGCTATGAATTGAAGGATGCCATGTGGAGAGATATAAATGAGTCATCACACAAAGGTAAATTTTGAGATCCCATGAGGCAATCAAAAGGTGCCACGTGTTTGGATTTTGATCAAACTAGGTAGCTTAGTCATATTCAGGCCATGTAAGTACTTATCAAGATCTGGGGTGGAAACCACATGTTGAAAGGTGATAATATTTATCTTTAAATCTAAAATTGATGACAAATCAAATTTAAATTAAATCAAAATTGAATTTTGGTACAATTAATTACTAAAATTAATAGTTTAAGGCTATTTAAAATATATGAAAAGTTGACAAGCTTTCCATTAATATGAAACAAACTAGGATCACCATCAACATTACATTAATCAAAGTGACCATTCAAAATGATACAAAATTAAGGCTATTGCTATTTTCATTTTGAGGTTATACATGTTTACTTTCTCTATTGTATACACTCTCAAAATATAATAAAGCTCAAGCTATTTGTAGATTGCACTCCCTAATACCATTATTGGAGCTTAAAATTGAATAAGGATATAAAGAGACATTGATTTCTACCTAAAGTAATGCAAGATATGGCACAAGTAGGTCCATATAATCTAGGTAAGAGTAGTTACTTAATGAATGATGACTTTATGTTTTAGAATGATACTTCAATCATCTTCAAAGATATTGAATTTATTCTTGAGGCCATAACATTTGGTGACATGCATTCTAGTAGTATATACTTTAATGTAGAAGCATCTAGGGTTTTTGATGATAATGAAACCATGCCTCATATAATCCAACTAGCTTCTAATATCCTTTCCATTAACATATATGGTCTCTATAAGGCCACAACTAGGCCATAATCGATGCCATGCACTGACCTAGTTTACAATATTTTTGGGAGGTCAAAGTGTGAAGATGGGCTAATTAAATCCATGTCCCAAGGGATCCATATTAATTTCATAGCATGACAGAGCTTTAATAAATACTTTGACCTTAGCTCACCATATATAAAATATAACAAGGTCATCATCGACAACTAGTATGAAGTGCACTCCTCAGAGAAGGTCTTGGATTCATGGGTGACTAACCCAATGACAATTGTTTTCATGGATGATCAAGGAAAATTACCCATCCTAAAATTTAGATAATGAGTTAATATTGGCCTAGCCTTCATGAATAGAATATTTGGTAGTCCACACATTGATTATATGGATAGAATGTCTATTCCATTGCTACAAATAATCTTAGAAGACAAGAAGAATCCCCCACTTGGGTAAATTATCAGTAATAACTTGGTGTATACAATACATGACACTTTTAAGAATGTTTCACCCTTCTTTATGATGAGATAATTATTAGATGCAATCTATACAACTGCTTAATTAGATCAAAATTTATGGTCTCTTGAGCATCCATAAACCATGCCTCAACTCTTTTCTATAATACATATTCATATATTCAAGAATAATATAAGATTGATTATAGAAGAGTTATACCTAGTGGTTTATCAATCAATCAATGAATGTGACATACAAAGGGTTTCCCATGAAATTAGGAAAACCTTGAAAGATATGGGTAGCTACTAGTTATACCTAAACTACATAGTTATTAGAATAGAAAGAGTGATGGTAGCCCCTCTTAGACTACCAAGGTTTCTTCTAATGAAGGTAGCTAAAAAATAAATGGCCTATCAAATTCTACATGGAGTTGATGGAATCTTAAAGGACAAGATGAAAATGATCCCCCATAAAGTTCCTTACAAATTGGGGAGGACCAAGATTACCAAGTGGCATGATATTATTATAGTTTATATGTATAGGCATTCATACCTATTGCCTAAAGATGACTTTAGACCATGGGATCCTAATAAGGTCATTACCAAGCATATATTTAGATTTAATAAAGATGTAGTAATGGAATATGAACATCTAGAAGAAGTACATGATTGGATACATATAGATGCTCTAAATGATGAGGTGGTACTCTGAAATAAAATAATGAATAACATTAAACTGGAGATGAGACTAGATAGGGAGAAGAAAAATTAGGATATTACTAAGTCTCGACCACCATCAGCATATGAGAACATGTTTGATGCTAACTATGAGGAAGGGAAAGATGAAGAAGATGAATAAAACATTCCTCTTGTTAAGAACAAGCCAAATAGACCTCCATAACTTACCACTTCAAACATTTAGGACTTACCTTCAAGCTTTGAGAAAGAAGGTGTTAGAGGTACAATTACTGAGACTGGGGGGGTGAATCAGTGATCCCAATATTTAAATCTAAATTCAAATCCTTACAAACTATTTAAACAATCATCATATATCAACTTGATCAAACAACATTAACAAGAGAGCTCATTCATTCAATGCATACACAAGATCAAACACATAACACATAGTTATTATGGGAAACCCTCATGAGGAATAAAACCCACTCTCAAGATTGAAACACATGAACTAATTTTCCTATAATAAATTAAAAACAAGAGACTGGTTATCTCATTTAGACCAAAAAACCTTGATCAAATACTTTAGACCAAAGGCCTTAAATGAAACCCTTATTTCATAAGGAGTAACTGCCCCTAATGAAGATCAAATCCTTTAGACCCTCTTTTGATGTGAAAAAATCAACCTTAGAATTTATGTATTCAAAACTTGATGATGGATCTCTAATTATCTAACCCCTACACAAATTCCCTCGATATCTCATATAGGCCTCTCACATAGGCATGCCACAATCTCTCTCTTTCTTCACTCAAATTGTCCTCATATGAAAAATTAAGCCTATTTGCATATCCAAAAACTATAATAGAACTATTTGGACATCATAAATATTACCAATAGGTCATGCACATAGTCCTCAATCTTCTATAGTCATTAACTCATCAACTAGACACTCTACCTCTCCTTCATTTCATAATTCTCACATGCATTACCTTACACAAGTCTTCTCACAAGTCTAGAAACCAACACATTTGGTTTCACCATTTTTATAGAAATCATGAATTAAAAATATCATAATATTTATTTTCATCCAAAACACATCACTTCACCCTTAATTTATCTTACATGGGTCACACATAATCATAACTCCCTTTCAAAATAAGCCCAAGTCACTTTGTAGGTCCTATGGATACCTATTCAACTTTTTGATACTTCTCCAAGTAAATTAATAATTTAGGACCACTTTAAAATACATTTTTACACTCCTTATGTCCCTTTAGAAATCCTCAAATTATCATAGTGCCTTTTTTCTTAGGCATAATTTGCTCAATCAACATTCTATGCACACAGTCACCATGAACGAATACACAATCAACTTGGAAACCTTTATTCATAATACATATGATTATTAAAACCTTCATAATTAAAAAATATTGTCTTCATGAAGTTTAAAACATTATCCAATATCTAATTCATCATTAAACATCGAAACAACATCATAATGAGCTCAATTACCCTTCTTAGGTTACTTATAGAATATAGTCAAACACAATCAAATTTATATCTTAATATATTTTATTGTACACATAATTAGACCTTAAAGCTTATATTTTAACATGAACCTTGGATTTATCTACAAATTCTATTTTTACACCATGGTTAAATTCTATATATATCAAAAGATATGGCACAAAAACCAGACATTAGTTTTTCCTTTGTTAAATTCAAATATTCAAATGCAAATGATCACAGTTAAACCTCAAACACCATGATATCATCTCAAGTACTCACTACTCATATTAAACATGCACCATAAATCTTATTATATTAATATTTACCTTTAACACATAGTGCACCAATTTCAAACATTAAACCTTGAGCATGTTGACCTCATCTCATGAACTCTTGTAATATTGACTCAATGTGCACCTTTAATCTTTATAGATAAATTAGGTCTTTATCTTATAGTGCTCACCATTAAATCTTTCTTAGAACCCCCATGATCATGAAACTTGACAAAATCATGTGAATTCTAAGCATTTATACTATTAAACATCATGCACTTCTTACCATCTTGCTCAACACTCACCATTAGATCAAAACTGTATGATCACCTTTGCACCATTGGATCTTCATTTGGTCCTAGTATTTAACTCTATTAACCAACAAACACTTTAACCTATTTGAATTAATATGAATAATATATCTATATGTATGAATTCCTGTACATATTTGGATCTCTATCTAGTCCTGATATTTAACATTGTGAAACAATGACTAAGTACATGGACCATTGCTTATTTACCTAGAAGGCCAACTTTACACCTCCATATCTTTTGCTTCACTCAAGTGCATGTTTTAAAATTTGGAAAATATGATCTCCTCACATAGGATAATCCAACCATGTGTCAATATACTCTTATAACCCTCATATGAGTGAGATATAATGACATTACAATTCTTACTCTAATTTTTTTGCCTCAGAGCCAACTATGTCAAAAACTTGTTTAGGAGGACCAACTTTACACATGCATAGCATTTGTCGCACTTTAGCACTATAACTAAATTTTTTTCATATAAAATAGGAACAAATATTGAAAAACCCATATGATCAAATTATCTTAAAACCTCCACATGTATGAGCTATGCCATCACCAAACTGCTTACTTAGTTCTTTCTTGCCTTGTGCAAATTTGGCTAGGTGTGGGAACACACCGTCAAACTGCTTGGGAGCCCAACTTTGCACTTATATATATTTTTCCATGCTTCGTCACTATACTTTAGAATTTACACATAGAAACTAAGGACTAATGTGAACATAATGATATGAAAAAATCCCCCTTAGTCATCCACACATGGAAATGGTGATGTCAAGAAATTACCTACTCAAATTTTCTACCACTAGACCCAAAATGTCTAGATGAAAACAATGATCAACCAAATGAAATATAATCATGCACACAATCAATCAAATCATTATTAACTTTTTATAAGACCCTTTTCACATGGTCAAAACACCATACTCATCCCTAAACATCTCTAACCAAGCCAAAACTAAAGATCAACCAAGCCAACTTCAAGCACACTAGGACAAGCACATTGCACACTTTTTCATTGTCACTTAGGATACCAAATAACTTCATCCACTCACCAAGACACTATGGTGACATCACCATGACATTATTTACAACTCTCCAACAAAATCCCCCTTTGTCATTGATTCAACTAACCTTCTCTCTCTTCAAGCACTCTCACAATAAGAACTTTCTCCCCCTTTGACACTATGACAAAGTGGGAACCAACTGATCCTAAGGACCTAAAAATAATACCAACAAGAGAGGAACATATTATAAATATGATAAAAAATCCCCCTGAGGCTAACTCTTCTTATCTTGACAACTTCTTCTTGATCCATGTCAATACTCTCTTCAATCAAGCACTATAACCAATGAAGAAAGAACACACAATTATGACTAGGTTTGATCAAGTCATCATACCAACCTGATTGAAATATCATCTATAAGATCCTCAATCCATTCAATCTACCTGAGTTATCTCCCCTATCTCTATTCATACCACCTTATACTTCTCAACTATGCACTATAATCTGATGGAAATCTTCAAGAAACATCTAAGAGGGACTCCCCCTAAGATCTATGAGCAATTTCATCACTCGAGCCTCTTTATATCTCCATATACCATGAAGAACCACTATATAGGCTTACTAGCCTTTTATATCAAGCTATTGCAAGGACCACAAAAATAAATTCATGCCACTTTCCCAAAAAAAAACATTCACTAAACCAACCTAGAGACTCACCTTGAAATACTCATACCTTTCTCTTTTAGAAACATTGACCAAAAAGCACTCTTCTTCTTACTATGCCTTGCTAGTCTCCCTTTTGCCCAACCTAGAACTTACAGAGTCCACATATTTTTATATATTAAAGTTAAAGACCCTAAAATTCATATTTGGGTCACTCTCATATGCCCCTTCAATCAAACCAATTTTTAATAACTAGCTCATCCTATGCAATATACTTCTTTCACAAACTAACTTTCCAATTAGGTCTCAATATTGACAAAACATGAATAATTTGAAAACAAAGTGAAGATTTATTTGATAACCCATTTTTCCTATTCAATATATTAAAAATACTTAGACCTTAACTCATAAGGCAAACCACTTTTCAAGCAAAGCCCAAAACCCTAGAAACTCAAAACAAGCAAGGTCAACAAGCTTCCTTTTAGTCAACATCCACCTTTGAAACTTATTACACACCTACAGACACCCATCACACACTTTTGGACCAAAATTTGAGCCTTTATACCTTTGGGAACATAAACTTCCTATAACCCAATTTAGGACCTACACACTCTTAAGCATAATCTGGGAAATTCGAGAGCAAACAAAAATCTCCAATTTGACTTTAACATACCTTCAAATCATAATGCCACCTGAAGCATGCTATAATAATGTTAATATACCTTTATATTCAAAAATATCATCTTTAAAACTCACAAATCCTCCTTTTTCATCTAGGAACCTTCAATCTGACCCTACAAACTTCTCCATATACAGTTATTAACATCATGAAATCACCTCAACATATCTTACACCTAGACATGTTTGATCCAACTAAAAAGACTCATCTCTATCCTTATAGAACCTTATGAATAACACCACAATAACACTTGCTTCTCCACTAAAATGAGTCTCTTAAAAAGAATAGACAAAGACATCCTTTGGACCACAATGATCTAAGTCAAAGTGAAGCTAGGAGTGGCCCATATCTCTTTAGTAACCATAGGAATCCTCTTATAGCTATAATACTTCTCTTTTCTTCTTCTTCTTCTTAGTCTAAACTATGACAACTAGTTCCTTTTCTATAACACTCTCCTTTTCTTCTAAGATATAATTGACAACACATATAGTAACTATGGAATCTTGACATACCTTTTCATTTGAATCATCAACCTTGCAACTTGGAACCTTATCACTAGGTATAGACAACTGATGTTCTTTGCATGATACATGCCTAGAAATAGCAAGATGCTCACTTGGATACATACACATCTCATAAATAGCCTCAACTAGTACTCTTGGTCTTCTCTTTTAGCTTGGTCTCTTCAGTCACAATATGAGCTAATAATGAGAGCCCTTGGCACTCTTCAGCTTCTAAAGCATTTTCCACCATAGCAAATAGATTACTTGGACCTGTAGTCTCATCATGACTCATACTTACCACCTTTGGATTCCATGATTTGATTTTCCTTCTTCCTTACACTCTAAGAGCCTGATTAAATCTATTCTAACTTGTAGACCTTTCTTTGCAAAATATAGCAATGTGACCTCTCTGTTCACAATTGTAGCAAACCATTCTTCTTAAATAGAACTCAACTTGCCTTACTTTAGATGGAAAATATTTGAAAAGTATCCCACATCATGATAGTTGAATCACTCAACCTTGATCACACCTTTTTATTGATGAAACCCATCATAGTTATATATAAATTCATTTTTAATAGGTCTCTTTCATTCTCTAGCTCTATGCCCAAATTGATTACAAGTATAATAGTAACCGTTAAAATTCACACACCTCATGGCATTTGGTTGTCTAATCTAATTTGTCTTCATTTTACCAGCACCTTCATTCCTTATCTAATGTTTTTTCTTCAAAGGATGATCCACCTTTCTCTTATTGACATTCATGTAAACTTGAGAACTAACTTTGGGCTCTTCAATAAAACCTAATCTAGATCTATCACTAGTTGGATTTTGACTCTTTAAGAGATCATACAGAGCATTAGAACTTTTATCAATTTCACCTTGCTTTTAGAATTCTCTAATTCATCTTTCAAAGACATAATCTCTAAAGCATACCTTGAGCATTCTTCTTCTTTTTCCCTTAGACTTGAAGACATAAATTCCAACTTAGAATTAGGAAACATGATAACACATTCAGGATGCATAGAGTCTTTAAAAAATATTGCCTCAAACACACTAAATTATTCCTCATATTCCTTGAGTTTAGATATCATCTTCTTATTGATCTTATTCTCAATCTTTAGTTCTTCAAGAGAATTCATAAAGTTAATCTCATAGTCTACCTCATCTTCATCATCATCATCTAAATCACTCCAAGTAGACTCCTTTTTATGTGAGAAACTACCTTCCTCAGCCATGAAGAGGGATCTATCTTCAATAGGACCATCATCTTCATGATCATACTCAGAATCACTAACTTCACTCTCATTTGATGAGCTGCATTCTTCTTTGGTTTATAGACTCTTCTTATCCTTGAAGTAATTCTCATTATCAAACCTTCTAAATCTATTTTTTCTTTTATCAGACCTAAATGATATCTTTCCATCATCATGAACTTGATCATGCTCTTAATCATCATCCTTCTTATACTTATGAGGGCACTTATTATCAAAATGTCCTATCTCACCATAATTGAAGCATTTGAGGGGTAATTTACCTGTATACTTGGTTGAACCTGTTCTCAATTTCCTTGAAATTAAAGTAATTATTTCATCCTCATCTATATAATAAATTTCATCCTCTTTATGTTTCTTACCTTGGAACTTATTATTTATCTTCATTTTATTCTTGAAATCTACATCCTTCTTTGGTGGTATATCATCATTCTTACTAATCTCATAGGCATTAAGGGTGCCATGCAATTGATCCATCTTAAACTGAGTAAGATCATGAATTTATTCTATAGTAGATACTTTTGGATCAAAATTAGGGAATAAATCCATAATACCTTTTGAAAAATAGTAGCCTCTTCAAGGTTCTCTCTAAGACCTCTGATGATGTTCACAATCTTATCAACTCTCTACAAAAAAGATGCCATAGAATCTTCTTCTTTCATCTAATACTTTCAAATTTCCTTCTCTTATTTGCAACTTAGAAATCTTGACCTTTGAATCTACTTCATAAATTATCTACATTTTGTCCCATATCTCTTTATCAGATTTACAATGGATTACCTTGGTGAAATTAGTCTTTTTAAGACCATAAGTGATGGCATTCATTGCCTTAGAATTATTATCAAATAGCTTCTTGTCTATAGTATTATAAGGAGGAGTAGTTATAGTAACATAACCATCCATAATAGATTTACATACATAAAATCCTATGGACATATTGTATGTCCTCATCCTTTTACTCTAAAATGCATAATTGGATCCATTAAACTTTTTTTTTGATTAGTAGAGAAATCTTCTTGATGAGTACCTATATTATACCTTAGATCACCTTTAAGCTATCAAGCCTTTACCAAAGGACCTACTCTGATACTAATTATTAGAGGTAAAATCAATGAGATGGGGATGGGGGTGAATTAGTGAGCCTATTTATTTCAATCTCAATTCTAATCCTTTAAACTATTTAAACAATCAATACATATCAACTTGATCAAGCAATATTAATAAGAGAGATCATTCATTCAATGCATACACAAGATCAAACACTTAACACATAGTTTCTATGAGAAACCGTCATGGGGAATAAAAAAATCTCAAGCCTACAACACATTGACTAATTATCATATAATAAATTACAAAAATAATACTAAAACCTTGATTAAATCCTTTAGACCAAAGGCCTTTAGTGAAACCCCTATTTCATAAGGATAAATTGACCTTAAGGAAGACCAAATCCTTTATAACCTCCTTTGATGTGAACAAATCTACATTAGAATTAATGTTTTCAATAAATAATGATGGATCTCTTATTATTTAACCCCTGCATAAACTCCCTCTCTATCTCATACAAGTCTCTCACATAGGCATGCCACAATCTCTCTCCTTATTCACTCAAACTATCCACATATGCAAACTTAGACCTCTTCACATATACAAAAACTATAATATCACTATTTTTAAATAAAAAATATGACGAATAGGTCATACACATAGTCCTCAATATTCTCTACTCATTAACTCATCAACTGGGCACTCTACCTCTCCTTCACTCCATAATTCTCACATGCACACCTTGTACAAGTCTACTCACAAATCTAGAAAGAAACACATTTGGTTTCACCATTTATATATAAATAATGAATTAAAAATATCACAATATTTCATATCATCCACAATACATGCCTTCACCTTTAAGGCATCTTACATGGGTCACACATAAGCACAACTCTCTTTTAAAATAAGCCTAAGCTACATTTTAGGTCCTATGGACACCTATTCACCTTTTTTATACTTATTCAATAAAATTAAGAATGAATGACCACTTTAAAATACATGGGTCCACTCCTTATGTCCCCTTATACATACTCAAATGATCATAGTACCTTTTTACTCAAGCATAATTTGCTCAATCAACATTTTATGCACACAGTCACCATGAATGAATACATGGTCTACTTGTAAACCCTTGTTCATACTACATATGATTATTCAAACCTTAATAATGTACAAATATGGTCATCATATATTATAATACATTTTACAATATCTAATTAATCATTAAACATCAAAAAAACATTAGAACAAGCTAAATTACCCTTCTTGGGTTACTTGTAGAATATAGTTAGATACATAGTCAACTTTAAAGCTCAATATATTTGAATATACACATAATTAAACCTTAAAATTTATATTTTAAGATTTAATTTTGAGTCCTCTACAAATTTTATTTTTACACCATGGTAAAATTTTTCATAAATCAAAAGAGATGTCATAAAAACTAGGCATTGGTTTTTCCTTTATTAAATTCAAATATTTAAATACAAATGATCACAGTTAAATATTGAAAAACATGCTCCATATATATTATTATAAAAATATTAACCTTTAGCACATAGTTAACTAATGCTAAATGTTAAACCTTGAACATGTTGACCTCATCTTGTGCACTCTTGTAATATTGACTCAATGTATACCATCGATCTTTACATATTAGTTGGGTCTTTATCTTATAGCACTCATCATTCAATCTTGATCAGAACCCCCATGATCATGAAACTTATCACCCCTACATACCTTCTAATAATTTATATTTTTAAGCATCATGCACTTCTTACCTTCTCTCTCAATATGCACTGTTAGATCAAAACTATATGATAGTTTGCACATCATTGGATCTTCATTTGGTCTTGGTCTTTAAATATGTTAACAAAAAATTTGACCTCTTTGATTGACTATGCACCATAGATATATATGTATGAAATATTTCACACTATTTTATCTCTATCTAGTCCTGATCTATAACATTGTGCAAAAATGACTAAGTATGGGGACCATTGCTTATCTACTTGAAAATCTAACTTTTCACCTCTATATCTTTTGCTTTGCTCAAGTGCATGTTCTAAAATTTGGACCATATGATCTCCTCACATAGGATAATAAACAATGTGTTAATATAATCATATAAGCCTCACATGAGTGATATATAATGAAATTAAAATTCTCACTCAATTTTTTCTACCATAGAGGCAACTATGTCAAAAACTTGTCTGGGAGGACCAACTTTGCATATGCATAGCTTTTATTGCACTTCAACATTAGACCTAAATTTTTTTGCATATCAACTAGGAAAAAATATGAAAAAAACCATATGATCAACTTATCCTAAAATATCCACACATGTGATATATGCCATCACCAAAATTATTACTTGGTTCTTTCTTGCCTTATGCAAATTTGGCTATGGGGTAAAACTATCAAACTATTTAGGAGCCCAATTTTGCACTTACATATATTTTATTTCACTTCATATCTAGACTTGAGACTTTGTACATAGAAATTATGAGATAATATGATCACAACCATATGAACAAATCCCCTTTACTCATCCACATATGGTAATGGTGATGTCAACAAACTACCTACTCAAATTTTCTACCACTAGACCCAAAATGTCTAGATGAAAATAATGATCAACCAAATGAAATCCACTCATGCACACAAGAAATTGAATCATTATTTAATTCTAATAAGACCCCTAACACATGATAAAAATACAATAATCATCCCTAAACATCTTTAACCAAGCCAAAACTAAATATCAACCAAACCAACTTCAAGCACACGAGGACAAGCACATTACATACTTTATCATTGTCACTTAGGATATCAAAGCACTTCATCCACTCACCATGAAAAATTCATGGGTTTATCATGAAATTATAGGCAACTCTCCAACAAAAGGCTCTAGTAGTCAACTTGACCCCTCCCAAAGGCCCACAATAATCTTTGCATCTACTATGGGAGATATTCTAGAGAGCCTATATCAACTTGACCTTATTGTTCTTGACCTTGAGGAATTAGAATGAAGCATTGAGATATCCATGGAATAAGTGTAGTAAATAGATGTTATAAACATTGATAAAATCTACAAGATGAAAAAGTATCCTAAGATCATTATGATAGGATCAATGACACCTCCACCAGCTTCTCAAGTGACTATAGAGCCTCCAACATAAGAAACTACTCCATCTCCAAGAGTTAATCCATATAATACTACTATTACTACTAGTGCACCCCAAGCTACCCTTAGAGCATAGGATCAGAATGTAAGTATCCCACCACTAAATTCTTTTCCAATTTTAAGTACATCTCAAACTACTTTTGCTTCTACATTTGTTCCTCCCACCATTGATCCCCCATTGGCTTTAGTATCATCAACAACTGAAACTACCATTGCTCAATATTTAGTTGATACAAGATTAAGACAAGATAGTGGTTATTTGGGATTTACCATCCCCCATTTCATTTCTCATACCACTACAAATATTGCATCTTCATTAGGGATTAGTGCTAGTTAGACTATTAGTTCCAATTCTTCCCATGTAGCAACAACTAGTACAACACTTGCTATTGGTTCTTTACATCAACAAGGCCATTAAGGACCATTTTAAAAAAATTCACCTTTTCAAAGATAGCTTTTACTACATCCCCATTCAATTTTACTATGGTTTCAAAGGTGAGAGTGCCCCAAAATTTCCTTCATTTATTCTAAATATAGGCCCTGTAAGAACTCTATTTATCAAACTTGGGTAGATAGACCCAACAAACTTTCCACACATTATTGTTAAATCTCTAAACTCTACCTTAGCTCAAGCATATCTAGTGAAAAATGTCCTAGCTAAACCACCTCCAAAAAATCTAATTCATATTATTTTCCCAAATTGGGTCACATATATTATATTGGCAGCAAGACAAGAGAGACCTCAGGTAGTCCTCTTTGTGCCATAGATTAGCATGTAATTTTATGTTTCTATAGGTACCATGAAGAGAGTGGTGAGGAGGTAGGTTTAAAAACCCAATCTAGCTCAATTATGGTTCATGAAAGAGAAGAGTCCCTTTTCAATTTAACAAAGAAGAGGAAGGCTAGCCTAGGTGAAAATGGATGAGTATGCAGAGGATCCTGTGTCTATGGTCCAAGGCATTTTAAAATCTACACTGGCCTTAATGAAAGGTATATAATAAGAGATGAAGATATTGAGGGACCAAACATTACCTGTAGTGCCATAAAATACTATAGACCAAATAATAAATGTAATCATCAATGTATTCAATATTTATAGGGTCATGAAGAGAAGGAAAGAATATGTGACTCTATAGTTTAATGTGGCAATTAAATATGACCAAAAAGTTGCACTCTATGATACCAAGTTGGCAAACCTAGATAGAGTTACAAGGAACAACAAGTTACCAGACCTTAAGATATTACCACTTGAAGACATCATCTCGGTATAGACTATAATGATGAATATAAGGAGACTATAGAAAATATGGCTAGATAAAATAGAGTTTAGGATTACCCTATTAATAAAAGATGTTATAGTCACTAGAGTGACCAAATGTAATGGTAGCTTTATGGATGACCAGGAGTTTAAATCTCAAATGAAGGTATTTATTTCAAAATTATAATAAGACATAGCCAATGCCAAGACTTCCACTAAAGTGATGAACATTCTAGCTTTTTCTAACCAAAGGCTAAAAGAGTTGAGGCTATTGAAGAGGCACTAAGACCTATACTTGTATATCATATAAGGATTATTCAAGGAATTATTGACCTATTTCAACCCATGATATTAAATTTCAATCAAATTGACTAGGACTACTTAGCATGTACTAAGGTTTCAATAAGGGAGGAGGTAGAGAAATAAAGGTAGTAATAATAAGCACTTCAGTAACCTCCTCTAGGGCCTTGAGGAATATTTAGTTTTGATTTGTAAATTCAAATTTGGAATATTCCCTTGTAATAGTGGCATTTTTAGTTATTATTATTCAAAAGCTAAAATCCACTTGGCTATATTTGGGCTTCTTTTAAAGGACCCACTTGAACTTGCATAGGCATTTTGAGGCCTATATATAGTGGTATTCCCCTTCATTATAATCAGAACAAGAATAATTGTTAGAGAATTAATGCAAAAGAGCTAAGAATTTGTGAGATTTTTTGAATGATCTATTGTGTGTTCTATAGTTTTTGTTTCTCATGATTTTAGATAATTAATGGTTTATTTTTTGTTGACTAATTTGGTGATATTATCAATGTATGTATCTATTGGTTTGATTTTGACACTAGTCTAACAAATTTGCTAGTTTATGTGTTTTATTTTCATCTTAGTTGTAGTCGAATGTGCTTATGTAATTTAATGTGAATAAGTAACTTTCATGTAACACATCATTTTAGATATATGCATCTCCTTTTATTTTAAGTCTCAAATACATTCATCTGGATTTGAGTATTATACCAATTCCAATCAATGCTAGTTTTACATATTATTGTCATAGAAGTTAGAAGAATTGACACCTCTAACCATCTAAAGCAAACTTTATTTTCTTCCCTACCCTACTTAGCTTTGGATCTATGCCATGAGTCACTTTAGTTTATCTCATTATGTAAATATTCATGGTTTTTTAATGCTTGGGAAATAATTGGAAAAGTTTAGAGAAATTTCATAAAGATTAGCAATAAATAAAGTGTCACTATGTATAATATTCTATCCCTATAGTAGGGTCTACTTGTAGACTTACAAGTGATGGCCATATCTCTATTGTATTTCTATTTTTAGTAGTAGTTGTTGTGTAAACAACTCAAGCCTCGAGTCTTCTATAACTTAAAATTAAGTTTATTACTTTCCTCCCATTCCCTAGTGACATAGGGAGCACATTAAGTAAATGAACACTTTGTCTTAGTAGAATGAACTAAGGATGTTGAAGTGTCTTACATGAAGGATTATTAAGAGTAACCATTTCTATTAAGGTGTTCATATTTAGTGATAAGCTTGTTTAAGTTTCTCTGGTCATTATTTCATTTTTGTCTTAGATTTACAACCCACTTTTAGTGATAACATCTTATGGAGGATACTCTTCACAAGTTCAAGTGGAGAACTACATCTAAAACTCATCCTAAGGAGTAGATACGTAGGATTCCCAAGTTGTGGGGGAATCAGGTCCTAGGTCATATAATAAGTTAGGGTTGCCTCAATGTTTATCCTCATTAATTTAAGAATATTTTTTTAAATCACTAGTATAATAATTATTAAAAAAACTATGATTAATTTATGTTTTAAGTATTTTTGGACATTCTATTATGATTAGTGTGAAATGATGTGTGTTTCCCTTAAGATGAATATAGTAATGTAAATTTATTTTGGTTACATGATCCCTTTAGTGAAACTTTTTTAATATTATATTACATACATTATCATAATTAGTCATTGGGTGGTAACCCTATTAGATGCACCTTATACCCTAAGTCTACTAAATTTATATTTGTATATTTTGACTTTAGAAATATGTTAATTTTTCTTATTGCAATAAAGAAATCATAAGAAATAAAACTAAAATAAATCATTTTATTAGGATATCTTATTTATACATGTTAGTGTTTATTGTTCCACATTCATAATAAGGATAATAAAATGATATTAAAATAGACCCTTATTTGGTGTGGTAATTTCATAAACCACTTCCCTTAGAGCTATTTGTGTGTCATGATTATGGAAAGTCTTACTATGGGTTAAACAAAAAAAAATAATAATTAATTTTGTGTGTAATTTTTTTTGCAATGATTGCTGATTGGTGATAATAATAATGATTAATTATAATTAATTTAATTAATAATTTTTTTACCATGTTTTACTTAGTTTTTTAGGATGAAAGTTTTGGGCATGAGTTTATTATAGTGGTGGAAGTGGTGGTGTCATAATTATTGGATGAATGCCTTGGATATAGCTCTATAATGATGAAGATGATGCCCCTAGAGTGTACTGGATTACAACATTGGATTCCCTGAGGAGGCTTGCAGATCTCACTACAACATTAGTGCTTGTTATATTTGTTGTGTTTGTTAGACTTGAAATATTTTTAATAAATCCATTAGTTTAACATACATAAGCTCATATATCATATTATGTACTAAAACCATGATATTCATGAGTTCTCCTTTGAACACCTACTAATATTATAGAACCTCCCTTAGGATAATTAAGAACACACACAATTATACCACACTTTTGATGATTCTTCCTATGACATATTTTCTCATGATTACAATAATTTTCATTTTTATCACACCATTTTGATTTATATCTGACTAGATATATTTAAGGGACTCCATCAAGTGATGTGTTCTCACTCTAAAAAATGTGATATTCAAAATTTATAATTTTCATACCCTTATGTTCTCCATCACATTGACCCTCAATTATAGTCTTTGTTAGAGCATATTACTTCTTTGTTAGACCCTTACTTATCATAATAACCAATTGTATTGGATCTATTTTATGCAAACTTTCCTTATTATCCTTAATCATCTCATTGTGTTGTGTTTTCTAGTCTAAGATTTGGATGGACATCTCTTTCACCTATGTTACTACTTATTTGAGTAATTTATTTTACTTTTAAAATATCCTAGAGATACTATACTTTGAAGTGCTTCCTACACACTTTCTATTTGATATAATTGAGGTACTTATAAACTCATACTCATGTGAAAGTTCTTTTACTAGTTTTATGAATTGAAGGTGATCAAACATTACTTGGACACCTAAGACTTGTTAGAACAATGTTAGGCAATTTTATTCCACCACCTTCTTCACCTTGGAAATGATTTCATTGAGTATATTGATCTCTTGATTAATTTGAAGTGTAATTTTTCAAATAGATTCATTTAATACATTGATATCCTAAAATTTCTTATCTAAGAAAACTTTTACTGCATCTACTACTACCCTCTTTATAACTATTATCAACACAAGTTGAATTGGTTATGGAAGTTATAATTATGGTAGCTAAGTTGTGTGTAATATTAATGTGGTATTTATTGAAGGTGAAACCTACACATTTATCCACCATGAACCAATTACATCATCAATCCATTTTTTATCCTTTCATGAACTTGATTGGATAGAGCCAAACCATGAAGTTATTTATTTTAGTTGGGCTAGTGATTCAGGTTATCTAGCCACTTTTGTATTATATCCTTAATCAATTAGTCTTATGCCTTGATATTTTTACTTATATATGTTATTGATTTATCCTAAATTAGTTTTTCATTGTCCTATGGCCTATTACACAATTTTTTATTATATTCCTTCACTTTCATAGTCGATATTCCTTATTTATCTTATTTTCTTGTTGTTTTTTATTACACCACTTATCTCCATTTTTATATTTTATACTTCATGATCATTCTTTTAAATTAACAATTTATATTAATTATCCTTATTTTCCTAGTTTTATTTTTCTTTCTATGTCTTTTCCTTGATTTATTTATCCTTTTCTTCTTTCTCGTGCATAGCTTTGTCCTCTTTAGAATGATTTCATGTTTATTTATATTTGAAATATTTTACTAATTTTTCACAAATTCATCCTCCATATCTTTGTCCTCTTTAGAATGATTTCATGTTTCTTTCTATTTGAACTATATTCCTACTTTGTCATAAATTCATCCTCTATAGCTTTATCAATGGGTGATTTTAATTATTCCTATTTATCCCTTTCTTCCTTTTATTTTGAATCTATATCTTTTTCTTATATAGATTTAGTTAAAATTTAATAATATCTTCAAGGGCTAATTTTATATTATATCTTGTTGCCTTAGTTAATATAGATGTGTTGAATGTGGCTTATTTGTATATGCTAGAGTTATGTCCAAAAAAGAACTAGTAACAAGATGTAGATACTAAAATTTGATTTATGTAGTAATATAGTATTATACACTTGGAAAATATCCATCATGATTTTACCTTTCAGTTATAGACTTGCACATTATTGAAAGGCTCATGTTCACTATTTATTTGTGTCTAAATTTCTTGTCTCTTATTCTAACCATTGTTATTCTAATGACTAGGACTTATATACTGTGCAAAAATCTCTAAACTTGATCATTATCATTCACTGTTAGTTTTTTACCTATACCTATTTTCTATATTCTTAGACACTTGTGTACTAGATAGATACCCATGTCAACATAAGTGTCTACTTTTTCTAAAAAGTGTCTAGTGCCTAAAAATTATTCAATTTTCAAATGAAACATCTCTTAAAGGTTGGATTAAGTTATTTAATGTGAGATATGTTGAAAAGGAATTGGTATTTATACAAGATCAACCCTTATTCATTTCTCACCTAGAAAATATTGAGAATCCACAAGGTAACTTACCAAGAAGTACTCAATCAAGAATTCAAGTGAGAAAACATTCCCTATTCATCCCTATTTATACATTAGTCATATTAATAATATTAATATAGGTTTTAAGCATTAAAATATTAGTTCATGAGCCATATTTGCCAAGTTAAAAGCTAGGTCAATACATGTCATTATTTATCACACATTAAATCCTTGTACACAAATAAGACAACACATAGGGGATAACTACATAATTTTAAGGAAATATTTAGAGTATTGGATATAAAATTAATGCCCATTGATAGAGGGGTACTTAGAAAATCTCAAAATAATTATCCCACTAACCCATTTTCCCCACATTTGCTCCAAGGGTTAGGAAACTAGGTTTTAATCATTTGGTAAAGAGCAATAGCCTATGCATGTGATTTGAAGGCATCATAAGAAATGAAACAAAAAACATAGAAGGGTCTAGTTGGTTGCATCTTGATCCAATTAATATTATGTATAGGACACCTATGTTGAAGTTAGATACCTTCATCAATATAACTATCTAGATTTGACACAAGCATTTGAGGCCACAAAAAGAATATTACCATAACCCAAAAAATGTTCTAGGCTCATCTTATAGTCCACTTCTATTTAGTTTCAGATCAGACTTGCATGAACATAGTAAATTAACTAAGTATCATTTCCACTATTCATTTCAATAGTTATACTTTACTATTTTTAATAATTTATGTAAATTTAAAATATTATTTATCTAAGTTTATATCAATTATCATACCCATTAGGTTAGTTCACCATCCTTGTGTAAAATATAATCTAATACCCCTTAACCTTAGATATATGCACACATATATAAATTTGGGGTTAAACATTTGATGAAACCAACCTTGGTTTTTAAACCCTAGCTTAACCTAAGGTTTCTTAGTTTTATATGATTTATGATTTATAAACTATAAAATATTTTAAATTCACATTTCTATTTATATTAAAGGAATTATTTATGGATTAATATATCATTCACTTAATTTTATAATATTTCACAATCTCCCTTATTTTTTATACTTCTTATATGGATAAATTAACTAAACCATAAGAAAGGATAAGAATCAAGTTTATATATACAAATCATTTTACAATGTTATAGAGTCATTATCCAAATTCCAACACTTAGATCCTATTCAAATTATAGTTACCATCGCATACCCATTATTTACCCATGGCTTATATTGGATCCTGTAGTCCATGTCATTATAACTAAAAAAGGTAAAAGTGCTCAACCTATCCCACCACCTATTACTTCACATGTTCCTCCTAAACCTAACTTGTTATCAAATCAAAAGGATATGATCTTATTGACTAATTAATAAACACACATGCTAAAATTTCAATCCTCAAACTCTTAAATCAATATACTATCTACAAGGATATTTTATGCAAAACATTACATGATACCCAAGTATCAAGTGATATTGAACCAACCTATTTTATATATGTTATGTAAGATATCAAAAAAATAAAAATCTTATTACCTTTGAGACATAATATTTACCATCAAAATATATTATTAATCAACATTTGCCTTTGTTCATACAAGTGAATGTGATTCAAAATGAAATGAAAAGAGTTTTAGTTGATAGTGGTTCAATCCTAAACATTTATGGCATGGATTTCCTAGCTACCATGTGTATTAGCATAAATATTATTCAAAAATCAGATATGAATATCAAAGGATTTTATAATTAATGGAGCCCTCAAGTATGACAAATCACATTAGATGTGTCATTGGGACCAAAAATAGTTCTCACTACATTTCAAGTAATGTCTTAGTCATTGCACTATAACTTGATTTTGGGTAGACCATGGATACATACCATGAAATTCATCCCATATAAATAACATTGATATCTAAAATTTATACATGTGACCTTATTCACCATGCCTTCTGATGATGATCCATTAATTTTTTTAAAATGATACATTCTAACACATAAGGGATACCTATAGTGGTACCAACTCAATGGTGTATTCGACATGGAAATATACAAACATTTGAAATGGGGGAGTCAAGCATAATGACTCATTTAATTTAAGAAAAAAATAAAAAACTAACCACTGAGGTGAACATGGATGAACATCAAGAACAAGAACCATTACCAAAGCAGCCAATGATACCAAAATAACAAGAAAAGGCAACATTTAAACTTCCTTTATTGGTTAACACTGAATAATAAGATTAAAAACTTACATATTAATATGATAGTGAAGATGAATTTCCGCATGATATGACTAATGAAAAATTACAAAAACTTATATTTGATACACTTGAACATATTTCACATAACACATTCACACCTACATGTCTTAGTGTATACAAGTTAAATTCATCACTAGAGAATACAAAAACCCATTTAGATAAGGGAAAGACAAAACTAACATATGAACATGTGAATTCTTGTTATTCAATCCATCCCTCTTGGATAAAAACATTAAGCCAACATTACAAGGGACCATGCAAATAATGTAGGTTCCTCTCATAAACCTCCATAACAGATTATCCAATTCTTAGCAAACTAGGATGTTATTTATTTAATTATTCCAATGTTACTTGATGATTGCATGGTATACTTACCTCATAATAGACACAAACTAGGTGAAAAAATCATCAAATCACTGAACATAATACAAATCAATGTGCAACATTGGATAACCATATTCAGAAATATAAAGGTGAAGAGAACATACAAGTTGTGCCCAAGAAGAAAAAATGACCAAATAATTCAAATATTTCCACACAAAATTAATCTGTAAAGTGACAAAGACATGAAAATCTAATAATTTCCACAAAGATTGATAGTGTCTCTTTCTCACATTTTCAAATCAGTACAAATAGTTGGGACACTATTTGTAATGTGTCATACTTGCCTACGTTAGGTCATATTATCTAAGAATTATAAAATTGTTCTATTTTCCTATAATCTCTTGGATATATTTACTTACTTATATCATGTGTACCTAAACTTATAAATACCATCATATGGCTCATGGATACCAAACCAAATCTCAATTTTTATTTTGGATAATATTGGGCAATTAAAATTAAATAAATAAATGATACTATTAATGTGTTTTACTTACCAATTACAAAATTATCATATTCACATAGTACATGAGGAATAAAATGATAAATTTATATCAACATTAGATGATATTCCATTATCAAATGATACAAAATCACTCAAAATGATGTGGCATAAACACTGGTGGCAAAGATATGATCTTGGGAAACCATAGAATAGTCATTTATCTTCGAAGTGGAAGGAATAATCTATTTTCATTTAAATTAATCTTCAAAAATACTAAAAAAATTCAAACAATTCAAAAATACCAATTTTTTTAAACATGTTCCTAGTTTTACTATTTATTATTTTATAAGTTGTTTGCTCCATGTTAGTATATAGAATACCATGATTTTCTATATACACATGTATTTTATGCTTCATTTGAGTGTGATACAGGCAAACCTAGGTACATGATGTATGTAGATATGTTGGAATTTCCCTTTACTCACATCCTAAGTACAATAGGATAATCTACTTATTTAATCACAATAAACAAGTTATATTATTCTATGATCACTTTCTATTATCATGTTTAATATTATATATCCTTACACATGCCTCTATCTATGATTATACATTTCATAACATACTTGATATGTTATGTACTTAACATTAGTTGAAAAACATATGTTTAAGAACTAGTATGATATGTTCATGTTGGTTAATTATTTTACTTTATTGTTATTTTATTGCATTCTATTGGATCATTTGAATATGTTCCATTGATTTTGGACCTCAGGCCATGCTTGCCTATTTTTAAAATTTAATATGTCATTATTTATTATATGTGGAAATTTGAATATATCACTCTCTGATTTTTGGACATTTGAATAAGTCATGTCTCTTTGATTTTGTGACATTTGAACATGCCCATTGTATGAGGTCTCCTTGGACCATATCATGTTATGCTTATTTTGAGTGCTCTTGTGTGTGTGTTTGATTGATTGTTGAGATTGTATTATTACTCTATATATGTTTCAATGATATACATCATGTATATTAAGATTTAATGTGATCACATACTACATGCCTAAATTCAATATCTACCTATACATGTTACTCAACTATGCTACATGATCCATACAAAAATTATGAATTTATCTTATCTTTTTGAGGTAAGGTAACTATCAAATTCTACTTCTCCTCACCTAAAAAGGGGGGAATATCATTAGTGGCATGGCATAGAGGCATGAATTTCACACTTCCACTATTTTAGATTAAAGTGGAGGCATGTTAAAAATTCATGACCTTCACACTTATTTAGTACTTAACATCTCTAGGTTATAGTGGGGGCATTTATGAGAAAATGTTCTCCACATTTACACTAGTTCTCAGATTCTCCAAATTGTAGTGGAGGCATGTTATGGAAAATGTTATACATCATTACACCAATTAATAGATTCTCTAGATTCAATTTGTGCATCTATTAAAAACACCTCCTCCACAATATCATTGATTTTAGATTCACCAGATTTCATAGTATATGATTTAGATACACATTGGTGGCAACATTCTATACATTGATATTGTTACTATACCCATATTTTATCTTAAGACATATGTGAGGTGCATATGACATGTAAAGGGCACATATAATTTTAAAATAAAATCATTTATAGATATCAAATACTATTATGTATTTTTATTATACTCAATTTGGACCTTTATGGACTATTATTGAGGTAATCTATTATAGTAATTGGTTCACTTTTGGAAGGTTGAATTAATTAAATCTCTTAGTCTTACAAATCTTATAATATAGACTTGATTAAATCAAATAAATTTACCAAACTTATAGGTTGCATCTGAATAAATCATCCACCCTCACCAGATACATGTTTTGAGTTGATTAAATCACTCACACTCACTAAATCATGCACATATTTGGGTTGCATGATTGAGATGAAATAATCTCAATGGATATGTTACAACTCACCTTTACATCAAAGTTGTGGGTATGTGTCCTCTAATATATATATATATATATATATATATATATATATATATAGTTTCAAATTTAAAATTAATATAGGATCCAATGCTTCATAATAAGGCATCCTTTTAAATAAAATTTCCAAAAGGCAATATGGTTGCATCAACACACATTTTTACTCTTAACCGTGATATTTATACTTTCAATCATATCAAATTAATTTTAATTTTAGATTTCATACACTGATTATATATTATAACATCATCCTGGTTGTAGGTCAATCACAACAACACACTAAAGTTGGGCTCATGCAAAGATAAGGCATGTTATATATACCCAAGTATGTATTTCTTTCATTTAAACTAAAAATTTTGTTACTAGATTAAAGGGGGGATGTAGATAATAAAATATGATTTATGTAGTACTCTAGTATTGTAAACTTGAAAAATATCCATCATGGTTATACCTTTCATTTATAAACTTATTTTCTACTAAAGGGATCATGCTCACTATCTATTTATCTATAAAGTACTTATCTTTTAGTTTGAACATTGTTATTTTGATGACAAGGTCTTACATAATGTGCAAAAACATTTAAACCAAATCATTATCCTTCATTGTCAATTTTGGACATATACCTATTTTATAGCTTCCTAGACATTTGTGTTCTAGATAGACATCTACATTGATACAAGTGTGTAATTTTAATATAAAGTTTCTTGTGACCAAAAGTCATCAAATTTGAAAATGAAATGTATTCTAAAACTTAAAAAAGTGATTTAATGTGAGATATTTAAAAAATGGATTGGTATATATACAATATCGACCCTCGTTCATTCCTCACATATCAAATATTAGGAACTCACAAGGCAACTTACCAAAAAAACACTTAATCAAGCATTCAAGTGAGAAAACATGCCTATTTATCCCTATTTATATATCAGTCATAGAAGTAGTATTCACACATGTCTGAATCATTTGAAGAGTTTTTCATGAGCCATATTTTCTAAATTAAAATCTAGGTCATTGCATGTCATTTATTATTACAATTACATCCTTGTGCATACATAAGACAACATATAGGGGAAAACTACATAAGTTTGAGGGCCTCTTTAGAGTATTGGTTATGTAGGAAGTTCTTATAGAGTCCTTTGGAAGCTCAACACCATGAGCCCACTAACCCATTTCCCCCATAGTCAATATAAGGGTGATGAAGCTAGGGTTTTTTTATTTCAAAGAGTGATAGCCCATGCATCTAATCTAAAGGCATCATAATAAAGGTGAAAAAAAATGAAAAGGTTCTAGTTGGTCACATCTATATTTAATAAATATTTTGTATAGGACACATGCATCAAATTTAGACACCTTCATCAATGCAGTTGTCCACACTGATACAAATGTCTAAGGCCACAAAATTAATATTCACATAATCGAATGATTATTATAAGATCATCTTCTAGTCCACTTCCATATTTTTCTAGATCAAAACTACATAGGCATAGTAAACTAAGTATCATCATTCCCTATTCATTACAATATATATATATATATATATATATATATATATATATATATATATATATATATATATATATATATATATATATATATATTGTAATGAATAGGGAATGATGATACTTAGTTTACTATGCTTATGTAGTTTTGATCTATAAAAATACATAAGCATAGTAAACTAAGTATCACGATTTCCTATTCATTACAATATATATATATATATATATATATATATATATATATATATATATATATATATATATATATATATATATACTCTACTATTTTTAGCTATATTAGTTTTTGTAACTTTAGAACATTATTTATCAGAGTTTCTGTTAATTAGCATGCTCATTAGGTTAGTTCACCATTATTTTTTAAAATCTAATCTAATACCCCTTAACCCTAAATATCAACACATATATAAATTTAAGGTTAAACACTATCTCTCTTTGTTTCACAAACAACACTAAAGGAATGAAGGATACCTAAAAAGGACTTCTATGTAATCTTGGGTTATGAATTCATGTAGAGAATGGGATAATCAGAGGGGTATATAATGGAGTTCCCAAAAATGTTAATTGAGGAGGTGGAAGTGGTTCATCTAGGACTTATGGTGGGGATTGGGGTGAATGTTTATGTTTTGGGATCTAAAAAGCCAAGGTTTGATATTTATAAATAGATGACTTAAATCTAGAGGTAGAATAAATAAAACTTATTTTTTATTTCATTCATATTTAGCCTTCTTTATCATGTCAACGACTCTATATCTTCCTCTTTGAAGGATTCATGATATGATATAAGGTATTTTCCCACCCTCTTCTAGGTTTGTGATGTTTCAATGCTCCATGTCTACATGACCTCATTTCCAACATCTCTTTCTAAGTTTAGATCAATTTGAATGGGATTGTCTTAGATTATTCCTACCTCTCATTTATAGATTGGTTATTTTATCTCATAATGTATACAATACATTTTATTATTATATGTTTTATTGTTTTTAGAATATTGGAGTTATATTCCTAAATAATAAAGGGGATGAGCAATTTAAATAAATAAATATGCAAGAATTAACCTATTTATTTGTGTAAATAGATTGTATTTTTACCTTTTTAAAATATAGTAGGAAGTGAGAGAGATTAGAACTTATCTTATTCTAACTGATATGGAATGAGACAAGGTATAATATTGGAGGAGCATGACTAAAAAATAGTAAAAAACAAGTCTCTAGAATTCATTTCTTAGTTGGACAAGAGAACCAAAAATAGGACACCCTACTATTAGGTTATGTAGTACTATTTTGGTGTTATTGTCTTGAGTTGAAAGATTTTTAGGTTCTATTTAGAATGCCTATGTTACCCTATCACTAAAAATTTTAGGGTTAGGGACTTTAAAGAGCTCGCTATGTGCCTATTTTAATCTTCAAAACTCTTAGGAGCTCTTGGTGCTTGAACATGAACTCAAACTTTGGAAAGAAAAAGAAGAGGCTAGTGTGTAAAGGATACACTCGATGCAATTCACACCCTGTGTGTGGGCACACTACCTACATACCAATACTCTGAAGAGGTATCAATCTAATGTATTTCTCCCATTAGAGTGCTTGGTGTAATTTTTGTATGATAAATGCAACTAGAATGCAAGATTGGATGTGCTTTATTAGGCTAAGGACTAGTGCAATGACTTGAGTAGACTTGAAACAATGTTGGAAGGTTGTGTGGAAAGAATAGGGAAGAGTGCTTGAGTATACTTACTTTTATTCTTGTGTCTCTCTTGAAAATGAGTGCCAACCCTTCTAAATGGACTTAGAAAGGATTTTTATAGGGAAATAAATTATCATGGATTAAATTAATTTATGGTAGGTTGATAAGGGAAAATATAAGGAACCAGAATAATATAACTGTTATGACAAAAAGTAAACCTGGACAATAATGCCAGAAATAGGTTACCCTAGGTTCCAATGCTCTTGTCCTATTTGGGTGTTATTTTACATAGGGAAAAATATTTGGGGGGATGGATTTGGGTTCAGAAGGGTTGCCTAGGTCTAAAAAATCTAAGTCTGGAAAGCTTTGGATGATTGGGAATCAATGAAAGAAGTAACTTAGAAGGGTTGTGTGAGCCAATAGGAGGACCTATGGATTAGATGTCTTAATCACACTAAAGTTGTATAATTTCACATTTTACATGACTACATTTAACTTTGATTTATTACAGTGATACAACATAGTGAAATACTAGAATAAAGGAAAATAAGAAGCATACTTGAACTTACCTGTAAGGGTGAAGCTCATGAAGCTGTGTGATGTTGGATGTGCATAGAGAGAGCACACTATGAATTGTGAATCTATGATGAAAACATAAATTATATTAGTTCTTACTAGATAAACTATATATAAAATAAGAACATCCAAGAGTTGAGTACGAGGAAGAGAAAGGAATGAATATACCTCACTAGGTATGTGAACCAATATAAAACCTATTATGATGCTGGAATGTACTAGATATTGTTGAGTGTGTGTTGAATCAAGAGTAATATAATTAATGGAGTTGAGTGATAAATTCCTTATAAAGTGGCTCAAAAATATAAAGGTTAGCTCTTTGGCTCCATCATCTCTAACTATGTGAAGTTAAAAAATCATGCATGTGTTAATCAATGTCTGGACTATGTGTCCAATCCCTCTGAATAGGTGGCTCAAGAATACAAAGGTTATCTAGAACTTTAGCTCCATCATCATCCCATGAAGTGAAGTTATGAAGTGATACTAGTATATAATAGATGTCATATGATATGGATCATAGAGCCCATGGATGTTCTATAAATCTGACAATGTGGCATGGATAGCCTAAATAGATGCTAGAAACTAGGCCATTCTTGGCTATTTCAAAAGATGAAGGATAGGCTTGTATAAAAGTCTCTCTAAAACTGATGCAAAATGATTATGTGAAAGCCAAATCAAGAACTCAGGTACTCAAAAAGATAAACTTGTGTTCAATTTTAACTCAAATGTGATGCCAACCACCTATAGATGGAGTAAGGCATACAACTATTGGGAATGCCTAGAATAAAATGAACTCAAAAAGAAAAGAAGGTCAATGTGTCGTGCACATTATCTCTAATCATTAATGTCTAGAACATGGATTTTGATATGAAATTTATTCCAACTACCTAATCTAAACTAAAAGTGATAACCATCATAACATGCATGATAACCTAATATATCTAAGAAAACTATACTAAAACTACTAAATCTGATTGATCGAGAAGTGTAAAAACTATCTCTTAACTAAATTTTTTGCCTATGCTTGGAAACCCTAGGTGTTTTCATACCTAAATAGGAGTGAAAAAATGTGGACATCCCTATTTTTGGTGTTACTATCCATTTTTAATGCTATTATCTGATGTGAAAATTGATTACTGATCTAAAACTATCACTATTTTTCTGCTCTAGTTTGATTGGTTTAATCTCTAGATTATGTATTAAGTGTTCTAAATGCTACTATTTTAACTATTAGGAGGTTTGATCTCTATTAAAAACCCCTATTTAATGCCCCATATTTTGAGGATAGGAATGATGAACCTATAATGACTACCCTCAGAAGAAAAGAGTCCTACAAGTGTTTTAAACTGTATAGATATATGATATAGCATTGAATATTTGACAAGATATTACAATATATAACAATATTTGAATTTATAGATTGTTAGATCAATAGGGGTATGCCTAGATATATATAACAATGTAAGAGCATGTGCATGATACTAAACTAGACTAGTAATGTTAGATATTAGTTCGTTATTAAGCATGGAGGGATGGAGCATGATGTCCATCATGGCATCCAAGAAGCAAGATAAATTCATGATTGGAATCATGGAAATAAACACAGTGTGGAGAAAACAAGAAAAAAATCATATGAATCAAGAAGCATACAAGGGTGGCCAAGGGGCCATGCAAATAAGGGATATAGACACATATCACTCAAACTAGAAGACAAACATACAAGGCATGTTAAAATTCCATATACACATACAAGTAGAAGAAGTAAAGTTGACACAAGGGCCAAAAGCACATGAAGGACTACAAACAAAGGACATTGGTAGATTTCCTAAGGTGCACACATGAATAGAAGCAAAAGACATTGGTAGATGTAAGGCATAAAGAGAAGATAAGAAAGAACTAGAAAGTGTAATCACACAAGCTATGCTAAGTAAGGAATGAAAGCAAAAGTAATAAATCAAAGATACAAACATATATAAATAATCAAAGCAAATGTGAAAGTATACAAAACATGTGTAGTATAAGACTAAGTATATGCTAAGAAATACACAAGTACTAGGCACTAGTAAAATGTCAATGTAGTAATCTATGTAATCTAGTAAGTAATGTGCATCAATATGATGGTGTAGTCATGTAGAATATGCCTCCAATGGGTGTGTATATTGATGTGTGGCTCGAATGTAGAAGTATAAATGCCCCCTTGATGGGTAAAGTGAAGTAATCAAAGAGATGGATGTCACTGTGCACACTCAAAAGAGATCAAGTGAAGCATGGTAATGCAGATAAATAGACATAAAATTGCATGAAATAGAAGATGTAAGTCCTAGCATGATAGTAGTAATGTAAACATGGATGATACATACAATCAAAAATGTTTTTGGTGTTTTTGTAAAATTTTAAATGTTTTTGTATTTTTGAAAATATTTGAACTATGTAAAATCAATGTTGGAAAGAAATGATAATAACTGATGAGTCTCAAATGAGACTCCCTGTCATGGTATCCTATATAAAATAATGGGATTGTGTGTGATCATGAGGCACAATGGGGTGTCTAAGATTATGTAGCTAAAATCTATGTATATTATAACTAGTCTAAAATATCTAAAGTGGAAATTGAATGTGGGGTCACCCTATGGCTATGAAAAGTGGATGCAACTATAGGGATCTTAGGGACCCATATGAAAGTAGGAGAAGAAGCTCTATGAATAGTTGATCTCTATGTAGTTGTATGAGACCATAATGTAACTGCACTAGGTGTGAACACTGTAACTAGAAGCTGTCTAGAATCTTAAAATTATGGGTGTGTATGAACCCTCTATAATAGTGATGGATGATATAACTATGGATGGATCAGAATTGGAAGCTAAAATAAAACTAGAGGAGAAGCTAAAACTATTGGGAGAACTGGAGATGGTCATTGGAAGCTGGTAGATGGCTCTAAAGTGGGGAATGGTGACTCATAAGGAACTCTACCAACTATAATAACTTGATTAGCATGAATGAATTTCATGCATTTGTGAACTATAGAAGGTATTACCTTGAGTTTTTCAATCCATGGTTGACCATGTAATATGTCAAAAGTTCTTGCACTGGGAACTATAGTGAATGGTGTGGCCACATATGTAGGACCAACTTGTAATGGAAGTACTATCTCACCCAATGAACTATGTATATGCCCATTGAAACCATTGATAACTATGTCTATTAGAGTAATATTTTTATTTGAATAACCCAAATGTTGTAGAAGTGTGAAAGTGCACATGTTAAGATTGGAACTATTGTCAATGAGTACATTGTGAATAGGTTGATTCTAAATATGTGCTCTGATAAATAGTTCATTGTAACTTGTCTTATATTCCATAATCTCATGATATGAAAAAGATATCAAAGGCTTGGTTAGAAATCTAGACTCATAAACCCCTATCATACCACTCAAAAGATGTAACTCAACTGAAGGTGCCTAGTATGTATGGTGAACACTTGATGTGTCCCCTTGATCTTGTTTAGAATGCTATAAAAATGGATCTAAAAATATTTTCAAAGTTTTATCCTATGTTGGTTTTGCCTTTGGAGGCTCAATTAAAGTTCCCAGATCAAGTATATTATCATCAATAAAATCCTATATCTTATGTCAAAAACAAATACATATGTTTGTTGTATGGCCTGGTGCCCTGTGAAAATCACAAAATGCATGTTGATCATATCCCCATGGAAGAGGCTTTGCTAGATCTACTTCTTAAATAGGAGGGTGAGTAATGAGGTACATTCCAATATCTATTATAAAACCCTATCTAGAGGAATTGGTAGATTGGTAAATGCATGATGAGGAGGTACCAATATAACCACACATTGAGGGGGATCAAAATTTTCATTAATTATTGGTTGATTTTGATTTTTATTATCATTAATTTTGACCTTATATGGGACTTTTATATTACTCTTTTTATTTATGTCTAGAATAATTGAATACTTGAGTTTTCCCATTGAAATTATCTTGGATTCACTTCCTTTGAGTGTATGACACAATTTAGTGAAGGAAGATAATATTTTAAACAAAATAGATTCATGCAGTGTTGGTAGAAGGCTATATTTGAAGATGTCCTATAGCTCTTGATTAGCCATGGGGATAGTTAAACTAGAAAAAATAGTTTTGTATATAAGAATAGAATCCATGAGAGGCTCATTTGATCTTTGTTTCTACTATGCAATCTGTACATATAAAATCTTATCACCAATGCTGACACTCAAATGTGCTAGGAACATGTCTGCTAAAAGATTGAATAATGTGACTGACTGATGCATTAGACTATAAAACCATTGCAAGGCATAATACTTTAGGATTTGTGAATTTTTTTGGGTAAGTATCCAATCATTGGTTACATAATCTAAACATGTTGTGTGAAATCTCTCAAATGTGTCTCTGGATCACCCTTGCCATCATAAAGAGTAAGCTTGGGTTGAACAAATCCTTGTGGCAAGGGTGTAGAAGTAATGTGACGTGCCAATGGTGTATGTAGTAAATCAAAAGAATTTGATGCCTATGTAGGTATATAAATACCTTACTCAAGATGTTTCACCTTGGATTAAAGAGATCGTATCTCTTGCACAAGGGCTGCCACATTAGGAGATAGGGATGTACTAGCTATAGTTGGTGGCATAAAAGAAGGTTGGGCTGCAATAGGGGTGGTTGAGACATATTTTCCCCCATAGTGTCATTTTCAACTAGTTTCTCTATGGTTTGAGAAGATTTCCCATTGGTTACTTTTTTTTCTTCTTGTAAAATTCTAAGCATGTCATCTTGTATATCCAGATGTTTAGTCGAGAGTTCTTGAAGTTCTCTTTTATTAGTTTCATAAAAATTGGTATATTGAGCCATTGGTAGAGTAGGAAAACAATTTTAAATGTTTTTAAATGTTTTGAAATATTTTTTAATAGGCAATGTGCTAGAAAGGAAAATTACTGAATATAAGAAATGCAAAGTCCAAAAAATAGTGAATTAGAATTTATGAAAAAAGGATACTGAGCTATCAAACATGTAAGGTGATACCTCAAAAAGCAAAAAGGATATATACATGAAAATATGGATTTTTCAAAAATATTATTTTCAAAATAATATGAACTTTTTAATTTGAAATGGATTTTCTAATTTAGATATGCAACTAAAATTACAAAAAATGATTGGAATATGCCTGAAAATAACTGGGAACTAGTTCATGCAACTAGGGTTTGAAAAGATTTTTTTTCAAAATTAGTATAATAATTTGAATTTTTTTTAATTAATTTGTATAATTTATCTTGAAAAATTTAGGAAAAATCTAAAAATATTTCTAAAATTAGCAATATATTTTTCCTAGTGGTTTGAAAGTGTTTGTATGCAAATAGGACCTAGTATATGCAAACTAGGGTTTAGGTGAATTTATTGAAAATATTTAAATTAAGTTGTAGTTTTATAATTTTTAAATTTTTGAAAATTTAGGAAAATATTTTAAAAAATTATAAATAATTATCCCTAAGGTTTCTAGGGTTTTTTTGCAAAAATTCAAAGTAAGTTGGGTTCACTAAATGTTTTATTATTTTTGGAATATTGGAGTTATATTCCTAAATAATAAAGGGGTTGAGAAATGTAAATTAGTCAATAAATATGCAAGAATTAACCTACTAATTTATGTAAATAGATTGTATTATTTCATTTTCTAAATATAGTAGGAAGTGAGAGAGACTAGAACTTAGCTTATTTCAGCTAATCTAGACTAAGATAAGGTCTGATACTAGAGGAGCAGGATTGAGAAATAGTCAGAAATAGGTATCTGGACTTCATTTATTGATTAGATAGGATAAAAAAAATAGGGCACCCTACTATCTAATTTTGTAGTCCTATTTTGGTGCTATTATCCTAAGGATGAAAGCTTTTTAGGTTCTATTCAGAATTTTTATGTTATCTTATCATTGAAATTTTAGGGTCAAGGACCTTATAGAGCTCACTATGTGCCTATTTTAATATTAAAAAATCTTAAGAGCTCTTGGTGCTTGAAATTGAATGAAAACTTGGGAAAGAAAGAGAGATGGGGTTAGTTTGTAAAGTATATGTTGAATGCACTTCACACCCCATGTGTGGGCATGCTACCTACATACCAATACTATGAAGAAGGATCAAGCTAATGTAGTTCTCCCATTGAAGTGCTTGGTGCAATTTATGTATGATTAATGAAATGATAATGTGATATTGGATGTGCTTCAAATCTCTAGGGATTGGTGCAATGACTTGAGTAGGCTTGAAATAATGTTGGAAGGTTGTGTGTAAAGAATAGGGAAGATTGCTCGAGTGTACTTACTTTTATTCTTGTGTCTCTCTTGAAAATGAGTGCCAACCATTCTAAATGTACTTAGAATGGATTTTTATAGGGAAACAAATGATCATGGGTTAAATAAATTTGTGTTAGTCCAACAAGGGAAAATATAAATAACTGGAAGAATCTAACCATTAGGACAAAAAGTGAACTTGGACAACATCACTAAAAATAGGACACCCTAGGTTCTAATGCTACTACCCTATTTGGGTGCTATTATCTAGATGGAAAAAGACCTGGGGGATGGATCTAGGCTTAGAAGGGCTACCTGGGTCTAAAAAAGTTAAGTTTAGAAAGCTTTGGATCATTGGGAATCAGTGAAAGAAGTAGCCTAGAAGGGTTGTGTGAGCCAACAAGAGGACCTATGGATTAGGTGTCTTAACCATACTAAAGTTTCACAATTTCACATTTCACATCATTGCATTAGAGTATTTGTAATATTTGATTATTATTCCTCCTCAAAATCCCATGGCTACATATTTTATTGTGACTCTCTTCCAATGGGATTTAATAAGATAGATTACACCATCAACTTATGTTATTATTATTCCTTATGTGTGTCTATGAGAATGGATGTTATCATGGTGACAATATCTATGAGGAGGATATGGGGGAAAAAGGTTTTTAGTTGTATGTTTCACACATTCTTCCATAAGAATAACTCATTTACCTCTTCCCCATATGGGCATTTAGCTAAGTATTACTTTATTATATATTACATGACTTTAAATGAGATACAAAAACTGTCATAGTAAATATTATTGGTGATCATGGGAGGCCTAGGATCAACTAATTATGTAGTTATCTTCTTTACATTCTTTTGTCAAGACATCATAGGTTATGAAAGTAATTTATTCATTTTCATAGGTGATTTTTAAGATTTGAAAAGTATTTATTTTAATTACATCAATTATAATTTAGATAGTGGTGGTACCATGTGTAACAAAGTTACCTTCTGCATGATCATGTTATTTTTTCATTTGATTTATACATATGCCTCAAGCATGGTGATGATATATAAACACACACACATACACATATGAGGACACATGCCCCCAACCTTGATGCAAAATTGAGTTGCAACATGTCCATTGAGCTTGTTTCATCTCAATCATCCAACCCAAATATTTGCATGATCTGGTGAGTGTGAGTGATTTAAGCAACTCAAAACATATATTTGGTGAGGGTGGATGATTTAGCCAATTAAAAAGTATAATTATTGTAAATTTATATGGTTTAATCATGTCTAATTATAATATTGATTAATTTAACCAACTCAACCTTCCACCCACCCACACACACACACACACACACACACACTTTTACATTTAGAATTGTCATAATCTTATCTTCAATGCTTCATAATGATGTATCATTTAAATCAAATTTCCAAAAGGTAAGATGGTTACATAAACACACATGTGTACTCCTAATATTATTATTTTCACCTTAAATCATCTAAAATTATTTCAATTTCATACACTGATTATATATTCTAATATCATCTTGGTCATAGGTTAGTCACTATCAAAACACTCAAATTGGGATCATGCAAAGACAAGGTGTGTTATACACACCCAAGTATGCATTTATTTCCTTTAAACTAAAAATATCATTACTATATTAAATGGGGTAAATGTAAATACTAAAATCTAATTTATGTAGTACTATATTCTTTTACACTTGGAAAATTCCCATCATGGTTGTACCTTTTAGTTATAAACCTGCTCGATGTTGAAAGACTCATGTTCACTATCTCTTTGTACCTAAATTACTTATATATTAGTTTGAAAATTGTTATTTTGAGGACCAGGCCTTCTATACTATGAAAAAATATATAAACATGATCATTATCCTTCACTACCATTTTTGAACCTGTACCTATTTTCTAGATTCATTGACACTTGTGTCCTAGACAGATACTTGCATCAATACAAGTGTCCAATTTTCTTAAAAATTTTGCAGTATCCAAAATTCATTATATTTGAAAATGAAATGTATTCTAAAGGTTGGCATTATTTATTTAATGTTATATATTTACAAAATGGATTGGTATATATACAAGATTAACCCTCATTCATTTCTCACCTAGAAAATACTAGTAAATCATAAAAACAAATTATCAAGAAGCACTCAATCAAGTATTAAATTGAGAAAACCTAACCTATTCATTCATATTTATATATATAAAACATAGGATAGGTATTACCATAGGTATAAAACATTTTAAGAGTAGTTTATGATCCATATTTTACAAGTTACAAGACAGATCACATGTCATTACTTATCACACATTATATATTTGTGTGTATACATAAGCACACATAGGGTAGAACTACATAGGTTTTAGGCCCTATTTAGAGTATTAGATATGTAGGAAATTACCATTGATAGAGGTGTCCTTGGGACATCTCAATACCACAATCCTACTTACCCATTTTTCTCATAATCACTCTAAGGGTAGGGAAGCTAAGGTTTGATCATTTGATAAAGAGTGATAGCCTATGTATATGATCTAAAGGCATCATAATAAAGGGAAAAAACCAAGAAGGCTTCAGTTGGTCAAATTTAGATATAGTAAATATTCCATACAAGACACATAAATCAAATTTAGACACTTACCTTGATGTAAATGTCTAGATCTAATGTAGGCATCCGAGGCCAAAGAAGGAATATTCCCTAAATATTACAACTATTTTGGGATCATCTTCCTATCAAATTCCAACCTATTCTAGATCAGACCTACATGATCACAATAAACCAACTAAGTATCATTATTCCATATTCATTGTAATATATATCAATAACTTTACTATTTTCATTAATCTCAATTGTGTAACTTTAAAATATTATTCATCTGAGTTTATAGTAATTAGCTTGCTCATTAGGTTAGTTCATCATCCTTGTGTAAAATATAATATAATAACCCTTAACTCTAAATATCCACACATATCTAAATTTAGGGTTAAACACTAGCCTTATATGTTGCATAAACAACACTAAAGGAGTGAAGGATGCCCCAAAAGGAGTATGAGATAATCCTAGGCTATGTAGAGGCATTATGACTTCATGTAGAGAATGGGATAATGGGAGGGGTATATGATGTATTTCCCATATGTTGAGAATTTTTCATTTTGTTGAGGTTTCAAATTTATGTTTTCATTTATTTCAAAGGTTATTGAAAAGGTCTTCATGAGGTCTTTGATGAGTGTAACTATGAGAGAGTATATTGATTAATATTGTAGTGATTTTGAGAGTGAAGGATATTATTTGTGTATGTTATTATGACTATATGAGTGATTTGAATATCATCATAGAATGTCCTTGTTGTTAAACTTGTCAAGTTATTGAGCCTTGGAGTATCTTGACAAAGTACGTGCATAGAGTGACTAGTCTTATGCATGAAGGAGCATGATGGCTTGGTGAAATTATTGCACATAAGAATGAGTAGTTTTATGAGGTTTCTTGATCATTTATATGATTTATTAGATCAATCATGAGCTTCTCATGGTAAGCCTACATGGGTAAGACCTTTAGACCAAGTCTGTACCTAGACCACTCCTAGAGCCTATTTGGCCTAATGAGGCATCATGATCTATTTTCAAGGCATATTAAGGATTTATGATAGTGTTTAAGCATGTATGAGGTTTATTTAATATGTGAGATTCATGAAAAGTGAATGGAAAGAGGCATGAAGGTCAATTTTAAGGCCTAATGTGGTTTGTAGGTCAAGTTATAAGCAAGAAAAGAGAGAGAGTGTGTGGCTTAATGGGGTATTAGGATCAATTTTCAAGGAAAGTGTGAAAAATGGAGCATTGAAAATGGTGATTAAAGTTGTTTTAATCATGTGCATGTATTTTTAGCTTAAATTTTGATGTAGGAGCATCTACAATAGCACCATGGAGGACTAGTTGCAAATACAAATGAAATGCTAGTGGGAAATTTTAAATTCTGGTTTTCCCTCCAAATTGTATAGATTTCAAAATTTCACCTTAAGAGTAAAATGTAATTATCAAAAAGTGAAAGTAAAAAGGTAAAAAGTGATGGTTAGGCTATTGAGGGAATCAGGGGGAAATGGTTGAAACTATTTTCAACCTTAGAATATTGTTAAAACTTAAAAACAATATTTTGTTTTGCCTTAAGCCCAATTTGGGGCGTAGAAGTTAGAGGAGAGATTCTTGAAAAGACAAAAGAAAGAGAGAATTCAGTAATGAGAGAGAAGGAGAGGGGAAGAGAAGAGAAGAGAGTATGATAGGGGAATATAAGGGAAGAAGGACAGAAAGGAAAATTTCTCTCATTCAAGGAAAGAGAATGGAATGAAGAAAAGAGAGAAGAATTAGTGAGGGAGGACCTCACTCAAGAGATGTTAAAGGGAAGAGAAGGAGCAAAGAATGTGTGAAGGAGAAAGAAAGGCTTTGAAATACATAGGACACTATAACTAAATCTTATATTGAGCTGTAATTCTTCTATTTTATCTAAGAATAATGAATGTATTTGTTTCATATATGGTTTCTTTGTGAATTTTGGTGACATGCCTATATATATATATGTGTATGTGAGTGTGTATGATGATTCTTCAAATAAAATTGTGAAAGATACATGTAGAATAGTTATTTTATGTGTTGGGAACAAGTTAAAAACCAATATGATGTGACCAAGAGATCTTAAGTACTTTGAATGTATAAAAAGCCTAAACATGCCTAAACAGGGTATTCATGCATCCAAAAACTACAGCCCACTGTCTAAGATAAAATCAATGTATAAATGTTTGCATGAAGTTCATAATTATATGGAGATAAGTATAAATGAAATTATAAACCTAAATAAAGAAGAAACAGGCTTTAAAAATCTCTTTTGATATCTTAAAACTCCACAATTGGAATTCAGGCCTGTAGGTGACAATGTATAGGAAAAGACAAGAAAGTTGCATGTTTTGCGTAGTAAATGGTTTATCAAGTGATATTTGATAGAGAATATGAATGGGGAGATCATTTATATGTTGAAATGTTTGTATATCACCTTGAAAGGCCTATTGATCATTGTGTTTAAGAAATAAATCATAAACCCTGTTGGCTGTCATATAAAGTCAAAGCCAACTGTGATGTCTTGCTTGAAAAGTACATAAGGTTGATATGACTTGGATGATGATTGGGAAAGGTTTAGGGTGTCAAGATAGACCCTATTAAAGTGATTATAACCCTTGAAACTGTTTAAAACACACCCATCAAAATTAATTAGCTCTCGGCCTGTGAGTGTCCAAGGGAAAATCCTGAATTAGCTTCTAGCCCTCAAAATGAGTTTTAATGATTGAAACCTCTTGAAAATTTTCAATATGAACCATGAAGGTGTTATCAAACTTTTTTAAGTGTTCTGAAGGTGATACAATATGGATAAGTATGGAAAAATACAATTACCAAGTGAAACCTAGGTGCATGTGAAGGGAAGAGCATAGGCCAATATAGGAAAAGTGAATTTCTCCAAAGAAGTGCCCTAAAAAATGATTGATTCACCTGTAAGAAGATAATTGGTATTTTTAATGATGCTTTTTTTGGTTATAAAGTCCATACTTTACTCTAGACAAGGTGTTTTGCACACAAGGAGGGCTAATTGGAACATGGCTTAAAGAAGAAAGTACAATTCTGTATAAAGTAACCTCAAGAGATTTTTTAGTATGTTATATAAGGGCTTAATGGGTATCTATAAATAGTTTTACTTTCATTATTTATTTGACCTATAACAATTTATGGCCAATAAATAGGGAAAATAGGGCTACAAGGAATGAATGATCTAGATAGGTCTGTATCAGTTTGTTGATGGTTTCAGAGCTGTGTAAGATCAGTTTCATCATTTGGTATCAGAGATTAAATCTCTTGGGAATTGGTAACTTGTTGTTGGTTGTGATTTCTAATGAGTTGTTATAGGATTTGGCAAGAGGATCAGCAAGACAAGTGCTAGAAGACCCTGGGGAGAAAAGGTATGAATAATTTTGCTATTTGATTTGAGTTATTGTGTTGAGAAGAAATCAAGTGAGGGAGTTTCAGGTTCAAGGCAGCCAAGCCATTGAGGCTTAAGAAGAGAAGAAGCCAAGGAAGGCTTAGTGAAGATCCAAGAAGAAGCTTGGATAATTTGCCAAAAGACTAAGGTGAAATAGACTTAGGTGAGGTAAAGGATGGAGTCTGAAGCTTAGAGAAGCTCTAGAAGAAGAGCAAGTGAATGCTCAAGAGGAAGATCCAAATCAAGGTAAGCTTGGATTTATGATTTGTATTTGATGAAGTGTTGTATAAGAGTTTCTGTAGGATTGAGAAGGGGATCAAAAGACTAGGATGCAAAAGGCCTAGGTGAGATCAAAGAGATTGTCAAAAGACTAGTCAAGGAGAAAAGGCTTGGGTGAGACAAGGGATCAAGAGACCAAGGTGGAAAAGAATTGGGTGAAGATCTCAGAGATGGAAGTGTTGATGAAGGCACTACAGAGTAGCAAGGTACATGAGGGCACCAAGAAGAAAGAAAGCATCAAAGGTATGAACAATTTTGTACTTGATAAAAAAATTGCTAATTTGAAGAGAGAGTTAGCTAAGATTAAAGATGAATATGAGTCTTGGATGCAGATGGACAAGCAAGCATGGGTATGGCCAATAAGGAGGGGGTTGAAGTGGCTAATTTATCTCCTAGTGAAAAGGAGAAGAAGGCAAAAGAAGATTGCCATGAAGAGAGAAGCCCATAGAGGCTTGAAGAAGGTAAGAAGGTTGCCAAGTGAGTAGCAAGAGGAAGAAGTTGAGAAGAAATTTCTCATTGAGGAGAACAAGAGAGAAGAGAGAAAAGATGAAGTGCCAGGAAGAGCACTTGGAAAGATGAGAATGTCCATTAAGAGGACACTCATGGAGACATTATGGTCTCTTGTGTTTATATCTAATGCTGTTTTTGAGTGGGTAAGTGTAGGTATGAGCAGCCTTATGGAGGTCAAAAGAAAGGCCTTGAAGAAAGAAGAGATTGGTGCAAGAGAAGACACCAAGTACACAAGTGAATGTGTAAGAGGAGAGAGAAGTGAGTTTGATGTTGTTGATAAAGAAGAGATGCATAGGTTAATGCATGAGAAAGAAGAGGTAGAAGAGGAAGCTGAATTCCATGATGCCATTGAAGGCCAAGAAGAAGAAAGAGAGCAGCCAAGCACAAAAGGAGAGAAAGATTGCTCCGTGGAACTAGCTACCAAAGAGGTAAATGAAGTATTAAGATCTGATTTTGATTGTTATTATGAGCATGAAGCTGCTAATGTATAGGTGCAAGAGTTAAGGAAGATGATAGAGCCTTCAAAAAGAGAATTTAAGCATGGATATGTAATGCCTAAATGGTGGAAGAAGCAAACTCCCAAGCAAAAGGAAGTGCTGGTACAAGAGCATGGTTATAGGATGCCTAACTGGCTTATGAAGACAAATGATAAGAAGAAGAATAAAATGTGGGTGCCTAAGAAGGCAAAGAGAAAAGATGTGAGTGTTGAGATAGCAACACCAAGAAGTCAATGGAAGAGGATTGAAGGTAATTCAAGCAGCTAAGAGAATGAAGATGAGAAAGAAAACTTCTCAAAGAATGAGGTAGAGTATGAGGATGCAAAGATGAAAGGTAAACAAATTGTTTATGATGATGTTTTTGATCTTTTTATATGAAATGAAAGATGGAAAGTGGCTATAAGGACTTATATGCAGCAAGGAGAGAATTCCAAGCAGATGGAAGATGAGGAAAGGAGAAAGTATACAGCAAAGCAATCAAGATGGCTTCAAGCAAAGATTGAATAAAGCAAAGAGATAGAAGGTAAGGACACTACAATTGTATTTGATAAGTATAATGATGTTGATGAAGAAGTTGGTTTATGTGAAGACAAGCTAAGAAAAGATGAAATAATAGGTAAAGGACAAGTAAGCTTTGTGAGTGATTAGCCCAAGTTTGATGAAGAGAATGGAGAGATAGATGAAATATTACTAAAGGAAGAGTTGAAGATGTTAGAAGAGTTGTTTGGTAATTCAAGAGAGATGAAGGAAGGTACAAGCCATGGTGAAGACACCATTAGGAAGAGTGAAGCAAGAAAAGAACAGAAGAGTGAAGAGGCCAAGGCAGTTTTGGTCAAGAAACAAGAGCATGAAGACAACCAAGAGGCTTCATGGCCTAAATATTTTGATTCTAAGGTGGCTTTGAATGTTTGTATGCAGGTATGAAGGTTGCTGAAGTGAATGACATACATGAATCATTGGAGAAGCTCATGAATCAAGAAGAACAAGAAGATCTAGAATCTATGCATGAAGATGAAGAAGCGTGGAAGTGGGAGATGGCAGCTGAGAAAGAGATGAGGAGAAGAACATATCTAAAGAGGAAGAACAACAAGATGAAGGACAAATACCATTTCAAACAAAGACAAGAATTGGTATTGGCAACAAGACCTTGGGATCCAGGTATAGAATGAAGACTAAAGTGAGGAGGAAGCATGACATTTAAACTAAGGTTCAAATCTTTTCTAGAGGGAGAGTATGATGCAGGAGCATCTACAATAGCACCATGGAGGACTAGTTGCAAATACAAATGAAATGCTAGTGGGAAATTTTAAATTCTGGTTTTCCCTCCAAATTGTATAGATTTCAAAATTTCACCTTAAGAGTAAAATGTAATTATCAAAAAGTGAAAGTAAAAAGGTAAAAAGTGATGGTTAGGCTGTTGAGAGAATCAGGGGGAAATGGTTGAAACTATTTTCAACCTTAGAATATTGTTAAAACTTAAAAACAATATTTTGTTTTGACTTAAGCCCAATTTGGGGCGTAGAAGTTAGAGGAGAGATTCTTGAAAAGACAAAAAAAAGAGATAATTTAGTAATGAGAGAGAAGGAGAGGGGAAGAGAATAGAAGAGAGGATGAGAGGGGCGTATAAGGGAAGAAGGATAGAAAGGAAAAGTTCTCTCATTCAAGGAAAGAGAATGGAATGAAGAAAAGAGAGAATAATTAGTGAGGGAGGACCTCACTCAAGAGATTTTAAAGGGAAGAGAAGGAGAAAAGAATGTGTGAAGGAGAAATCAAGGCTTTGAAAGCCATGGGACACTGGAACTGAATCTTATATTGAGCTTTAAGTCTTCTATTTGATCTAAGAAGAATGAATTTATTTGTTTCATATATGGTTTCTTTGTGAATTTTGGTGACATGCCTATGTGTGTGTGTGTGTGTGTGTGTGTGTGTGTGTGTGTGTGTGTGTGTGTGTGTGTGTGTGTGTGTGTGTGTGTGTGTGTGTGTGTGTGTGTGTGTGTGTGTGTGAGTGTGTATGATGATTATTCAAAGAAAATTTTGAAAGATACATGTAGACTAGTTATTTTATGTGTTGGGAACAAGTTAAAAACCAATATGATGTGACCAAGAGATCTTGAGTACTTTGAATGTATAAAAAGCCTAAACAGGCCTAAACAGGGTATTCAGGCATCCCAAAACTATAGCCCACTGTCTAAGATAAAATAAATGTATAAATGTTTGAATTAAGTTCATAATTATATGGAGAGAAGTATAAATTCAAGTATAAACCTAAAGGAATAAGAAACATGCTTTAAAAATCTCTTTTGATAGCTTAAAACTCCACAGTTGGAATTCAGGCCTGTAGGTGACAGTGTATAGGAAAAGACAAGAAAGTTGCATGTTTTGCATAGTAAATGGTTTGATCAAGTCATATTTGATAGATAATATGAATTGGGATGTCATTTATATGTTGACATGTTTGTATATCACCTTGAAAGGCCTATTGATCATTGTGTTTAAGAAACAAATCATAAACCCTGTTGGCTGTCATATATAGTCAAAGCCAACTGTGATGTCTTGCTTGAAAAGTACAGAAGGTTGATATGACTTGGCTGATGATTGGGAAAGGTGTATGGTGTCAAGACAGACCCTATTAAAGTGATTATAACCCTTGAAAATATTTAAAACACACCCAACAAAATTAATTAGCTCTCGGCCTGTGACTGTCCAAGGGAAAATCCTGAATTAGCTTCTAGCCCTCAAAATGAGTTTTAATGATTGAAACCTCTTGAAAATTTTCAATATGAACCATGAAGGTGTTATAAAACTTTTTGAAGTGGTCTGAAGGTGATATAGTATGGATAATTATGGAAAAAGACAATTACCAAGTGAAACCTAGGTGCATGTGAAGGGAAGAGCATAGGCCAATATAGGAAAAGTGAATTTCTCCAAAGAAGTGCCCTAAAAAATGATTGATTCATCTGTAATAAGATAATGGGTATCTGAAATGATGCTTTTTTTGGTTATAAATTCCATACTTTACTCTGGACAAGGTGTTTTGCACACAAGGAGGGCTAATTGGAACAGGGCTTAAAGAAGAAAGTACAATTCCATACAAAGTAACCTTAGGATATTTTTCATTATGTTATAGAAGGGCTTAATGGGTATCCAGAAATGGTTTTAATTTCATGATTTAGTTAACCTATAAAAATTTATGGCCAATAAATAGGGAAAATAGGGCTACAAGGAATGAATGATCTAGATAGGTCTGTATCAGTTTGTTGATGGTTTCAGAGCTATGTAAGATCAGTTTCATAAAATTTTTAAGGATAAGGCATGAAAATGTGTTTTAAGGTCTCTCAAGTGACCAAAATGAAGGGTTATCTACCCAAGAATGTTTTTCCTGTGCTCATTATCTCATCAAACCTCTGCATGGGAGCCTAATATATTAATGGTATATGGGTAAGGATACTAGCTCAAAATTATAGACATTTGTTTTTGGATTCAAGGTCTATGATTTTTGAATGATTGTTAAGAATGGAAATAGGTTTAAAACTTCTTAAAACCCTAATAAGGACCTGATGTTTATAAAAATTACCTAAAATTTATTGGTATGATAAATTAAGCTATTATAGGTTGTATTCAACTATCCCAGGCACCTCTAGGTGTGTTTGAGTTGTCAGGTGTGTGAGTAGACCCTAAAGGAAAGTGTTAATTTCTTAAATATTTACTATAATAGTCAAAGTTAACCTAATCAAAGTATGAAAATGGATAAAGGATGAATCTTGATACTCATTTTTCATGTCCTTTAAGGTTTATATATATATAATATATCCCTTAAGTGTGTTAAATTGATCATTCAAGTTAGCTAGTCAATAATAGGCCTAATGGTGGAAGCAGTGAAAAACTTAGGTAGTAGTGAGAAGATGATTAGGAATATGTTATCATGAAATAGTCATGAAAAAAAGTGCATGGATATTTTTATAAATAATTTTAAGACATTCTCATTTTTTTTAAAGTATTTTATTTCAATGATTATAGTGAAAAAAATTCTCATAAGTTGACCTATCAGGTTCAGATGAGACATTGAAATATAAGGTTATGAGATTGGTCTGTAAGACCAATATTACCATTTAACCATAGTATATTCATTTATAATAATGGTATAATGATCTCATAAGATCATATACATAGATCATAAGTAATTTAAGATATATATATATATATATATATATATATATATATATATATATATATATATATATATATATATATATATATATATACATACAAGTGTTTGAGGTCTGAGTCACCATGACTGGTCTTTGAAGAAAACTGGTAGTTCTAAGTGAGCAAGTTGTAAGAGTGTTTTTGAGTCCTTTTTCCCTATGTAATGAAGTTTAATGATATTTATGAATTTTTTGAGGTATTTAGGTTTTATTTATATGTTTTATTTTAAATTTTTTTGGCTAAATAACATGTGATATTCAATTGTTCAAGATAGACCTTTTTGTGTGTATGAAGGCCTAATAAGAACAATATTAATAGTGTGCTTAAAGTAGTGGTTTGAGATAGAAAGCATTATGGAACTAAGATAATATTAGTTTAGGTATCATATTTAGTGTCATATTAATTTTTATTTCCATGTGTAGATACTGAAAGTGTCCTAAGAAGATCAAAGGGTAACATGCACTAATGAAGGCCTGATTAAATTAGGTCTCCTTAAGGCCTAAAGAAAGATTTGGTCTATTTTAGAAATGTATGAACAAATTTAATGATTTATTCATGTTTATGTCATGTAATAATTTATTTTTTGTGTAAAATATAAGTGTTAAAGTGTGTGTGGCTGACCAAGAGGTGTATGAACAAGAACCTAGTATAAGAATAAGGACTAATTGACTAATTAGAAAAGGAACAAGTTGAAGTGAAGGATATAACACTTTGAAGAGATAAATGAAGTATCTTAGACCATAAAAATGGTATATATAAAATATAATGAATATATAACATGGGTACTATAGATTAATATCAAGGTCGTATGACCTAATCTATCTTGAAGAGACCTAGTTGAGTGAAGAAGCCTAGAAGGAAGTTTGAGAGGGATAAAAGAGAAAGAGAGATAAATAAAGTGATCATCATTTGTTATATTATAAACAATGTCTATTTAAGGTGATAAAAATAATTATGTGACTGATTTAGTTTTGAATCATCTAGGGGGTTGGAGCCTCCTTGCAAGTTGGTGTTTGTTAAAGCCTAGCTAGGTTGGTGCTTAGCTAGTTGGGGTTTGTTATCCATATGGAGTTGGTGCTTCAAAAAATTATGATATTTTTAATTATATTTATATGGATTAGTGGGTTTTATTCCCCTTGAGGTTTTCCCACTCATATGTGTCTTTTTGTGTTATGCTCATGTGAATGACTCTTTATGCATTGTTATATCTTTATATTGCATTGATGGTTCAAGGAATGTTAAAATAAATGTAAAATAAAGTTTCAAGATAATAATTCACCCCACATAATACTAATTGTGTATCCAACACCATAAATGTTAATGGAGGAAGTGGAAGTGGTTCATCAATGGCTTTTGGCAAGGATTGGGGTGAATGTGGAAGCTTTAAGATCTATAAAGCCAAGGTTTACTATTTATAAATAGATGACTTAGCTATATAGGTAGGATAAATTATAAATATTTTTTATTTAATGTATATTCAACCTTTTTTATTGTGTCAATGCCTCCTTATCTTCATCTTTGAAGGATTTGAGATATGATACAAGGCATTTTTACCACCCTCTTTTAGTTGTGTGATGTTTCTATGTTCCATGTTTGCATGGAATATTTTCCCACATATATTTCCAAAATAAAATAAATATAAATGGGATTATCTTAGATTATTCCTCCCACTCATCTCTATATAGGTTAATTTGTCTCATAATGCTTACCATACATTTTAATGTTAGAGTATTTGTAAGATTTAATTCTTATTCCTCCTTAAAATCCCATGGCCCCATATTTTATTTTGAATCTCTTCCAATGGGGTTAAATCATATGGATTATACCATTAAATTATGTAAGTATTATTCCTTGTGTGTGTCTATGTGAATGGATGTTAGCATGGTCATAATATCTATGAGGAGGATATGGGGGATACAGGTTTTGAGTTTTATGATTCACACATTCTTCTAGAAGAACCACTAATTTACCTCTTCCGAATGTGGGTCATTTTATATGTATTACATTATGATATATTTCATGATTTTCAATTATATACCAAAAATTTAATAGTCAACATCGTTGGTGATCATGGGTATCCTAGGATCAAATAGTTGTGTTGTTATATTCTTTACATTATATATAAATATTTTTTAGGATATGAAAGTAGTTACTTAAGTTTAATAGGTGTTTTATATGATTTCAAAATTATTTCTCATAATTCCATAAACTATAATTTATCTAGTGGTGGTACCATGTGTAAAATAGTTATCTTCTACATGATCAAGTTATTTTATCACTTGATTTCTACTTGTGCCTCAAACATGGTGATGAAGAAAGGTAAAATAATTTTGAGATGAATTATGAACCTATGCACATGCACCATGAATAAATTAGGTATATTTTTCATCATGGCAATGATTGTAAATTACTCTATGACATCTTATAGGACCCACATATTTCAATTGATTAGTGCAATTATCTCTAATAGCCATGTCCTAAAATTTTATGTGTGGTTATAATTATGCATCAATTTCAAAAATATGAGGTTGGAAAATGATTATATTAGTCAAAAATATTCCCCTACTATTACTATTACTTTAGGTGAATTCTATTATGTAAATTAAACTAGTAAGACAAGGAATTGATACTGGAAAATTTGTGATTTATCATAAAAGACTTTCTACATAGTTGTGATGATATTGATAGATAGGAATTCATGGAAATTTAAACCCTAATACAACTATATAATTTGGTACATAATGTAAATGACATATATTCTTACTTTAATTTATCATTTTGTTGTTTTCCAATACTTTTTCATTATACACTCCACAAATACTTTTACTTCTACATTAGTTACTTATTATATAGGGGCATTGTGTGTTATTCATGCATATTTCACTTTGATTTTAGGGAAACATGGTAGGTTTATGGATTTTAATGGATACACGAACTTGAAACATCTTACTTTCAACCCCATTATTTTCACAACCATCATAGTATTGATTATAATTATAATCTAAGGTGGTAATTGTATGACACCCTCATTCTATCAGCTAAGAAACATCTAGAAAAGTTTTCTATTCTTCCTAATTATTACCATCCAAACCAATCATTTTACATCTGAGACTTTCCACAAATTGTGTGGTGTAGTGACACCTTGTGATCAACTAGGTTCTCCTTGGGGTAATTATTCTACAAACCACTATAAATCAACCATATCAATAAATTCAAAAGGATTTGATTCATTCCACTTGGTTTGATGCAGTGCAATCTTGATTCCCATTTCCTCTTTCTATTCATTTTTATTTATTATAAAGGTGGTTTACATTTTTTCCATTGTAAGTTCCATTTGATTGCATCTATTCTCTTGTGATATTACACCTAAATTCCTAGAATTATATTGTCAATTTTATGGCTCTTGCAAGATTATCTTTCTAATTGTATAAATTATTTTTTGAATGATAAAATAAATATATCTTATTTATGATTATAAAAATTATAAATTAAAATCATTTTTTCCTATTTTATTGATCTATCACTTCACTTCATGAGGATCTACTGAGTTACTTTTCATGCCAATTTTCTCTTGAAATAACTTACTATCCATTTTTGATGTGAAAATTTCCCATTTTCATAGTTTTCCCAATTAAGGCATTTACTTGATTTGATATGATTCAATTTATTCATTTATTTCCCTTTTTGGAACTAAATTTTTTTAGTTATTTTAAAAATAATTTAACATTTGTACCATTATATATGATTTTTTATTTTTCCATTTGAGTCTCCATGATCTCTCACATGCCATAATTAATCTTATTGGATTGTGATATTTTTATATTTCTATCAAAAACCTAATCCATTATACCTTTAAGTGTGGTATAGATAACATGTTTTATCCCTTGTGCCACTTTATTTACAAATTCTACCTTATTTTCATTTGCAATTTATACTTGGTATTTGATCTAACACTTCTACTACTCATACATTGTTACACTAATCTACCACACTTGAAAAAAACTTGAAACCCTATCCCTACTTGTGCCACTTGACACTTATTTTTTATTTCCCCCCTCTATTGATTTAATGATGATAATGTTTGAGCATATTAGAATTCACCCTTCTTAAAATAAAATCTCCCTATAGTTATAATAAGACTAATGTTACTTAATTTTTCATATGATGGATTATATATGTCCCTTCTCCCTTATTTATAGCTTTATTGTGTGTTATTTAAACTTGATTTCATATAGCAATACTAATTATTCTTGATGTAATTCCTTTGATCACAAGTTTAGATCATATTAAGCCTTATAGTTATGTTTTTGAACTTATTGATTCCAATTTATGATTAATTAGGTTTCTTCCATATAAGATAAATCCATAAACCTATTTTCACACTACTATTTGAAGTGGAATTTATCCCATAAATTGGGTCAATTTTGTGTCATTTTCATTATTTATTTATTTTCTATATGTAACACTAACTTGAGATAAAATTTTGTGAAAACGTGGTGCTAATTTTAGATCCAAATTTATGCCACCTTTGAGCAACTATGTAAAAGTTAAGTATTACAAAAATTATTTACTTATCTATATAATACTAAAATAGGGAATGTCATGAACTCATTTTACCCTTACTATGATAGTATATAATTTTAGTGGAAAATAAGTGTTTTAAATCCACAGGGAAAGGTAGTAGGTTAAGTTTTGGGTGAGGAGTTTGTTTTTATCACATGATATTTTTAGAAATAATTTTTTTTTAAGATTACAAATTTAAATAGCTAAAGAGAGATATAATTTTTGTGTAAAACAAAATTTGTTTAAAAAATTGGTCATTGTATTATAGATGTATGTCATAATCAAATAGGTATAAATCATCATCGTGTGTGTGTGTGTGTGCATGCGTGCATTCGTGTGTGTGTGTGTGTGTGTGCGTGCGCACGCGCGTGTGTGTGCGCGCACGTGTGCATGCACGTGCGCGCACACACACACACGCACACACACACACATGCGCGCGCACACACACACACACACACACACACACACACACACACACACACACACACACACACACACACACACACACACACACACACACACACACACACACACACACACACACACCAGATTTAATTCAACATATTAATCACAATCAAGCTAATTCTTTACCAGATTTAAGGATTAAATTTTATTGTTTATTTTAGCCATTAGTATATTATATTGGACCTCTTATTTATAAAGGGTTAGTGTGATCTCAATAACATTTGGAGGTGTGATATCTTGGACATGGTTAGAGGGAAATAAGCTATCACCATAATTTGGGTTTGTTTGAGAAATGGGTTCTACTATGGTAAGGAGGGTTAAGGGAGATTCTTTGGTATCTTTTATATTGTTAGTTTGGATAGAAGGTGCTTTATTCTCTAGTGAATGAAAATTATGAACATAAGAATATGTGTGTGTGTGTGTGTGTGTGTGTGTGTGTGTGTGTGTGTGTGTGTGTGTGTGTGTGTGTGTGTGTGTGTGTGTTATATTTAGGTATAGTTCACAAGAATAAATATCTTCATGAGCAAGTATACCTACAACATATGAGTTTGTATGTAATCCTATTATTGCATAGAAAATTTTAATTTTTTATTAATAATTATCTTGAATATTTTCATAGTTTATATTATTCCATTTTATGTATAAGGAGAGTCATTACAACCTTGTTTTTGAGGTAGGGGTCAAAATGCAAGTAGCAAAAATGGAAAATGCATTGGAGAATCATCTCTTCCACTAGATAATAGTTTATTTAAGGTAAATGATTTTTATATATGTTGTTTTCAAATGAATCCATCTTAATGTTGATACAATCAGTATTGTGATAACATTAAGTTAATATAAAATCATCTAATAATTCATATTTAGATAGATAATATAATTTTAAACTTTGGCCTCTACTAACCAAAAAGTAAAATTGCATCTTCCCTGAGTGTAATCTAAAGATGAAATGCATCCTAATAACATCAAAATAAGTAATAAATCTCTACTTAAAATGATTTATTAAAAATAAATGTCGGAGTGCTAGAAGAAATATATATACCTTTTAATGGAATTATACTAAATATGTTACAATAATAGAAAAGGGCATTATATTTCAAAATATGGCAAACCATTTATTTTATAATGATCATGATGATCATTATGACAATGATATGGATGATCAAGTTTGTGATGTTTATAATGAATATCAATAAAATATGGATGATAATCCTAAGGAAATTGAATAAAATATTAAAAATAATTAACTTAAACTCCTTTTTTATGCTAGGATAGTCCAAAACAATAATGTTGTTGCTATATTGTCATTGATGGAAATAAAAACAAGGTTTGGTTGGTCAAACATCAATTTAGATTGTTTATTGAGGTTATATGGTAATTTATTAACTATATATTACATTTCATATATATTATTATCTTATATTATGTCTGATTTATTTTATTTTTTTGTGTTTTTAATTGTAGCATGCTAAAAACTAGTTTGTTACTTGAAAAAAACACACTTCCATTTCCATATTGGGGCATGCAATAAATATCATAAAATTTAGGATTTTTATATGAAAATTATGACACATGCACAAATTATTGTATTATATTTAGTAAGGAATATTAAAATGATGTTAGTTGTCCAAAATTTAGGGAATTATGATATTGAAAATGATTCAGAGGTACTACCATTACAAATAATGTATTGTGACATTTTTCAATAAATTTTAGTTTCATGTATATTTTCCATTACAAGTAATTTTTAGAGTTAATTCCATGACATTAAAAAATAGAAGCAATGATAGATTTTGGCATGTTCCTTTATATTTAAATACAATGAAGAAGATAGATATTTTGTGGCCTAAAAATTATAGAGATAGGTCATGCTGTATATGGCTTATTTTAGAAATGGATGGTGATAACTCATTTTCCACTATGTCAACTAGCTACTCTATTTGGGCATTAGTGTTGATAAATTAAAATATTATTTCATGGTTGATTATTCACAAGGAGTCTTTAATGTTTTCATTATTAGTGATTAGTAAGAAATAAGTAAAAAATATGAATGTCTACCTTGAGTATTTAATTTATGAGTTATAAGAATTATGGGATGGCGTTATAATTTATGAATTTCCAAAACCCATTAGTTAAAGATAGTTCATCTATTATGGTATATTTGCCTTAATTTTCATAATTTGAATGGGAGGGATATTTGTCCATGTATTTATCATATGTTAAAATTTGAAATAAAAATATCATATATATTTGTGTTTATTTGCATTATATACAAAGTTTTTAAAATGTTTGTATATGCAGGTCTTTCAACAAAAGGAAAGTATATATGTCGAGGGTGTGGTGATTAAGTATTTGAAAGGTCATCTAAATATCTCAAAAAATTATATATGAAGTCCATAAAATTTTATTTCTATGGAACATAAATATAATGTTAAAAATAAAAATAAGTTTGATGGAAAACTTGATATTAAACAACCTATGAATATTATGTCAGCTAGGGATTGGTATGGATACTTCACAAAATCATGCATAAGATAAAATATTATCATTCATTTATATTGGTAGAGAGATTGGTTATGATATTATTTTATGTAATATTGATAATACTAGGAGTAATTATAGTAGAGTTATTGTCTTGTAGTGGTAGATGGATAGTCTACATAGGAATCTAAATAGTCTTCTTAGAATTTGAAGTGAATAGTCATATTTTTGGGTATAAATATTGTAATCTCTCTTCATTAAATTAATTAAATATATTTATTTTTAATTAAGTTATTATTTTATTTTTCATTCATAATTACTTACTTGACATTGGTATTATAGCTCAGACCTTTCAATTAATTATTTTCTTCCTTTATTCAACCTCCTTGCTGCATATTCAATTTATAGCTAGTCAAAATTCATTCAAAATCACATTATGAAAGTTTATTATTATTTTCACTATGAATTTGGAGAAATAAAATTCATTTAAATCTATTTGGATTATGTTTAATCTAGTAATAAAGAATCTTTACCATTAAATATTTTCACGAAGGTGTATTGGTTGAAACAACTACATTATTCACATTGTTGGGAGTGTGCACTAGAATTTTTATGCTTTGATTATGTTTCAAAATGTTGCATGGTATTTTTCACTGTATAGGGTTGAATATAGCTAAATTATAAATATGTGTCAAGGTGTTTTTTTATCTTTTCCACTATTTAAAATTTGCACAATGATTCATTAGATTTTTATATATTGTTTTAACTTAATTTCATTACATCTAACCATTTTGGATTGTGAGTTTGACATATGTAAAGCATTTTAGAGCCACTCTGTGGCATATTACATAATTTAAACTTGCATTAAAGATATAATTAAGGCATTCCAAAGTTTTCAAGAAGTAAATAATGCATTCCAAAGAATAAGGTATTCCATAGTTTCTTAGTGGCTTGACTCACTTGTATTTGGTGCCAATGATCACATGGAAAGAATAAACCTTCTCATGGAATCTTAAGATAAGTTTATATATTTTTTAAAATATATATTTATTTTAGAAATTAAACCTAAAATTTGAATGGAAAATATTCCCATAAGGTAATAATATACTTTTGAATTATTTAAACATATTAAAATAACTAATTTTTCAAACCAAAAATTGAGGCCATTTTTCAAAATCAATAATTAAAAAAAAAACATCCCTGTGCAAATAAAAACATTCAATATAAATAGTACCTCTATATCACGTTATGAGTAATGTCATATTGATTTTAATACTATAGTTATAGCCTAATATATCTACAAAAATGACATTTTTGGCATAACCCTATAAATATCCATGTAGAAATAAGGAAATTTTTTATTTTCCCATTCCCTTCATTACCCATTCATGACTATCACTAGACATAAATCCTAAAAGAAATAACACTGTAAATATATTATTATTTAATCCATACATAAGGACTTATCACTAAGTGGGTGTTGTAGATAGAACACATCCTTTTCATGTACTACTTAGGTACCTCATACCATTCTGCTCTCATGTGCTTTAACATATCATTCAAATATTGTCAAGTATATAGAAAGGATGAGACTATTCCACATGCCTCAAGCTATATAGGAAGGAATAATATATAGAGAGGTTTGGTATGTCAGTCAGGAGGTATATATACAAGGGAACCTTAGTTGAGTGATAAGGAATAATTCCATCTCCTTATACAAAAAACATGGATTCAATCAAAATTATTTTTGGCATAAAACCAACCATGAAAGACACCTAGTTATAATGGTTAATACATGTGGATAGTACACTCATTTTTAATGATTTATGGTTTGACATATGTGACAAGGATGCACAACCCAATGAACCTTAAGAAGTAAAGGATATACCATTCTAGAAGTAGAATAATTCAAAAGAATTGGCCTTGATGCAACTCTTGGTTGATGATGATTTTTTTATCACATACAAGGGTGAAACATTAATTTTGAAACATTTCAAAACTTTAAGGAAATGCATTATTCTTAATCATAATTGGAATCATATAGTTGCAATTGAAATTATTCAATTATGAGTTAAAAAATGGTGATGTCATGAGTTTGGATTTTGAAATTTGTGCTATCAAACATAATGTTGAATATTTTTGTTTAAAAATTGATGTGTATATGAAAAAATTAATAAATTATCTTCTCCATACATACCCAAATTTCTTGGAGTCTTTTCGATAAATTAATTTATTGAAGACTCTCACCTTTGATTAATTAGTTGAGAAGATGGCCAAAAGAGAAAATTCCTTGGGAATAAAAATTGAGTCCATAAGAGAGAATTTTATATGCTAATAAAAAGGATAATTCTTAAAATCATGCAAGAAATGATAGAGTCAAAGGAAAAAATGGTGACACAAAATCTAGAATAAATAAAAGTCAACATTAAGAAAAATAAAATGACAAACAACATTTATTAGTGAAAATGTTGTGAAAGGAAAGGGAGTCATGAGACCCAAAAATGCAAAACATCATGGGACAAAAATTAATATTACAAATAAAATAAAAAAATGAAAATAAGAAAAACATGGAACCAAACTTAGCTCAATTTTCTTGTGAATGCATGTTTTTTATCTCCAATGAAACAAATAATGCCTCATAGAGTTAAACCTAGGATAATGATTGGGTTATGGACACTAGTGCCATAACATATGACTTTATAAAATGACTCCTTTGATGATTTTCATGATTAAATTTGTGTTCTAGTATATTTTGAAGATAAATCAAGTCTGTGACCTCAAGGCAAAGGTTTAGTTTGACTCAAGTCACTAGGGATTTAGAAATTCATTCTATGAAATGTATTATATCTTAGTTAAAAATAATCTTGTTTTTCTTGTGTTGATCTAAAAATAAGTCCAATCCATTATTATAGATGATGGAGAGGTGAAGGCCAAAAGTAAATGTGATAACATGATTATTTTAATTGGATATGAGGAAGGCAATTTTTTAAAACTCAAGGGTGAGAACTCAATGCAAAGAATTTTTTCTCAACTTGTTAAAGAAATAATGCCAAAAGTATTCTTTGGCATGCCATATTTGGGCACAAAAACTATGATGACATTCACACAATGTACAAAAATGGTGTTTTAGGCTTGCTAACATTGTTAAAAAAATTGGAAATTGTGAAGCCTATATATTGGCCAAACATAAATGGGTAGTGTTTTAAATTTATAATGGAAATGTGATAAGAAATTGTAATTGGTTTTCTATAATCTATGTTTTCTACCAATTATTTATATTGATGGTCACAAATGATTCATGTTTTTCATTAATCACTACAACATAATGAATTAGATGTAATTTTTAAATAAAAAATAATAAATGTCAAAGCTCTTCAAAAAATTTAAATAATGGATGAAAATGAAGCCCAATCCTACATTGAGACACTTAGGATTAAAAATGGTGGTGAAATCATGTTAAAGGTGATTTAAAAATATATTAAATAAAATGAAATCAATCATAATATCACAATCCATTACATTCCTCAATATAATTGATTAGTTGAGTGGATGAACAAAACTATGATGAGCATGGTATAAATAATGTTGTACTTTGAAGAAATAAATATGCATTTAAGGGTAGAAACATCTCGAACAATAGGCTATTTCTACAACAATTCACCATTATCAACCCCTTAAATGAATACTTCATATGAATTCTAGTGTGGACATCCTACTTCAGTGTGACATTTTTGGATTTTTGGATGCACATGATATGCATTGATTTCCAAGGAAAAAAGGAAAAAATTGGAACACAAGATTTTTGAATGTATGATTTTGTGATACTAATAATCCTCAAAGGCATACAAGATATTTAATGATAAAAATAAGAAATTTCTAATCATAATATATGTTATCTTTTGTGAAACTCAAAAGGACACAACAACCATCAGTCAAAAATTAATTCAAATTGATAAATATGTTAATTATTCTATTTTCGAGGAGGTTTATATAATGGTTATAGACATTGATGGGGGAACCATTAATTGGGAAACATTTGAATCTCTATTGAATCCTATAATTGAAACTTATATTCCCTTTTTATAAGAAAGTGAAACTTCATATGAAGATAGTTCAGTGTTAGAAAATGAGGGACTTTAAAATTAAGAAAAAAAAAGGTGATAGTGGTTCCACAATATACTTTAAAAAATATACCAAAATGGGTTGAACAAACATTGAAAGATGTTAGACCTGATGAGGTTGAAAAAATAGGCACTAAAAGTGCACATACAACTACACAAAAACTAGACAAGTTCCTAAATTAAATTAAAGATAAGATATAAAACATTACATTGGAAGACACTTTAGAAGAAGTGAATGTTAGTGTAGGATTTTTACACTATGTGGTTTTACCTACATGATATAAATATATTGTTTAGGTTAATAATAGGTAATTAGTGGAAATGTACTTTAAGTCATTTTTTAATTGTGATTTGATTTAATTACCTTTTTAGGTGACCTAATTCCTCACTATATAATGTACATTCCTATGTATTTTTTAGCTAATGAATGTTAATGTAACTTTCTATTTTGAAGACAAGTTTATTACTCTTATGAGTTGTTCTTTAGATTTAACTATTCCATATAGATTCAACCTAGTGCATTCAACCCTATCTAGTTGATCCTAAATTATGGCCAACTCTAACATGGTATAATAACTCTAATCTGATGGCCATTTTTCCATTTCTAAAATCTTTGGTGAGATCTTACCTACATGCATTCCTAGTAGATTTTTTTGTTTTTCAACTTTTCATAGGTTTGGTGGGATTTAAATAAAATGAATGCAAATTATTTAACTAAAGTTTCCAATCAGAAAATGGATAGTGCCATCATATTTGAAAGGTATCAAAACCTTAAAATCAATCATAAACATGGCCTAGATTTGTGATAGTGAATTTTGACCATTTTGGAGGGTTTCATGGTTTTTGATCATTTCATGCATGTCCATATAATGAGAATGTAAATTCAAGAAATGATTTCAAGACTTTTTCTATTTTTTTGGATTTTTTAAATAGGTATTTCTTAGTTTTGTTAGGAACCATACCAAATTTATAGGTTTCATGGTTTTCCAATTTTGATAGAGTTTCCAACCCTTGTAGGCAATTTTGATGGTTTTTTAGTCTTTGTCAAACTTTTGGCATAAAAAAAAATAGGCTTTAGTGGACTTTTAGATCTCATCCAAAATCTAACCCCTAATGGAATTTTTAGCCCCTCCAAGCACTTTGTCAAGTTTGGGGCCTACTTTGAACATTGCCAAGTTCCATCCCTACTTCAAACATCATCAAATTCTAGACTTGCCTCAAACACCCATCAAGTTTTGGCCTATGCCTAGACATTCATCAAGTTCTAGCCCATGCTAGAGATCCCATTGGGTTTTTTCCCATTTTAAAAAACATAATGGAATCTGAGATTTACTTGAACCACTAGTGGACTCTAACCTATATAGGGATAAATGTCAAACTTTAACCCACCTATAGGCACATGCCTTGGGTTCTAACTCTTTTTTGAGATGCTACAATTTTGACCACCCATTTTACATGTTGTGACATATAGGAGGAAGTAAAATTTAACTAATTTTAAAGTGATACTATTCATTTGGAATTTAGAGGAATGTTTGTATGATGTCACTCCCACATCAATCAAAAGAGGGAGGGTATCACCCATAATAGGTCTTAGCCCTTAGTCATATGGGAAATAATCCCTTGGTCACTTCTAACCCAAAAATAATTAAATTTTAATCCAAAGGGTCTTAAGTTTTTTTATGAAATTTATTCACAATTTTTTAAAGATTGTGCTCTAAAGGGCCTCAATTTTTTTTGGGAGGTCAATTCAAAATATTTTCCACCACCTTTTTCACCCAAATTTTTCATGTGACTAAGATTTTCAAATGGCTATAAATTTTGATTGGTACCTCATATTTGAGTGCTTCCTTATTAAAAAGTGATTATTTTTTCATGATATACACATTAGTGGTATTTTTGGTTCTACTATACATTATTGGTTGAGCCTAATGTTCCTCTATTTCTTTCATACTTACACACATATTACTCAAAACACATTCTCGGCTATGCTTGAAATTTATATGAGCATGCTTGTATTTACATTTTTTTTGAGGTGGGGTTGGGGTCATTATTGAATATTCTAAAATGGTATTGTGTAGTGTTGTGTATTATTTGGTGTCTCTTCTCCACACTCATTTTTTGCACTCTATTGATTTTTACACTTACTACTCATTTAGATGCATTATCAGTTGTGTTTGACATCCTCTTCATGAACATGAATTGTTACTATAAATTAGCGTCATTTTAGTTTTTTAATGTAGTTTTAAAATTATTGGTGTCTTCTCTTAGTCATGTCAAATTCACTTGAGAGATACCTATAGATTAAAGTTGATTTTACAATAGTATTTCTTCTTGAAAAGAATAACTATGCTTCTCAACATGTTTATATATAACACTTATTAAAAAAAAGGAAATAATTATATTAAATTCCTATATTGATAGATTATTTCTCACCCTAATCATGACAAGTACATTAAATGGGTTAACACTTTTGATAAGGTTCATAGTACCTTGATGTTGTACATTTCATGGGATCTACATCATGTGCATCTCACCATGTGCCCCAACATTATTCAGAGCATCGTTTAGTCTCTTTTCAAATATCCTAATGAGATATATATCACTCCTACCCCTCCTCTTTGTAATTTTTCCTCCTACTATTATTTCTTATGGTGACACATACATGATGGACAATGTTCTTCCTTATGTCAATCCACTACTACATGATAAGAATCTACCTGACCTTAGCTATCCCATTTTAGATTATAATTTCATTATTATGCATGATTTTTTTCTTCTAGAGCCATCACATATTGGTATTTTGAATTACTCTAATATGTTTAGTGAGAGTATACCTTATGTGAGTATCAATGAATATTCTCTTCCTATGGATATTTAGTCTATAGTTCTATATTCTTTATCTCCACTCTCTTATTCAATTTTGAGGATTGTTTATTTGTAATCTCCACTTCACATGAAGATTCCTTTAGTGAATAATCTATGCCATTCTTCTTCATTGGACTCACCTATACTTGATGGTATTTTTTAGCCTAAATACTTATATGATATTAATAACTCTTATTCTAAAATAGATGACTATAGTAGTGATGAGGGCATACCTCCAATATCTCCTTGCCACCTTTCTAATGTTGAGTTATTTCATGATCCACTTACCTCTTGTCCACTTATGTCATTATAGGGTGAACGGATATTGATCCAAAACTCATCAAACATTAGATAGTCTATTCTAGAAGTACATGGCATTATATAACTTATTTTATCCTCTACTTCCATTACACCATTATTGCATATAAAATTTGGATCATCTACTATGCATGAGGATCATAATTCCTTGGTTATAGATTTATCAGGGACTTGGTGGGCACATTAATTATTCTATGGTGATCTAATCTTCATTACACTTACTTATGATAGGTTCACTTCAGTGATATTACATTAATTTCTCATGAATGACCTTGATAGACCTATGGCACACTTATATTTTGGACCATGCTTAGATTTATTGTTATCGATGCCTCATTCATATTATATTATGGAATGGATAGACTTATACTATACCAATCATGTTATTTCTTTGGCAAAAGGAAGAAACATTATTCAATATAAATGGAACTTTAGTCTTTAAGTAGAGGATCTCTTTAGTGACATTCTTCATGTTGCAAGCTCTACTATAGGTAGCCTCAACATCTTCTATGGATACTTCATATCTCTTCTCTCTATATGATTTATTTTTATCACTTGTGGATGCATTATCAATTATGGCCAACATATTTAGATCATTCATTATTTCTTGCTTTTCTCTCTTTTGGAGAGGAATTTTATCCTATGATTTTTCTCCTTTTCTTCAATTTATGGGAGTTGCATTGTGTTTGGATACCTCATTAGGCCTTTATTTTAGGATCCAATTCTTATATCAACCTAATTTAGGCTTAAGGGGAGTGTAAATTAAGATTTTTCCCACTATCTAGTTTTACCTACATGGTTTAATTATCTTTCTTAGGTTAATATTAATCTATTAGGGGAAATGTACTTTAAGTCATTTTATAATTATGAGTTGAGTTAATTACCTTTTTGGGTGACCTAATTCCTCACTATATAATGTACCTTCCTAGTACCTTTTAGCTAATGAATGTTAATGTAACTTTTTTTTGTGAAGATAAGATTCTTCCTCTTATGAGCTATTCTTCAAATTTCACTACTCTATATAGATTCATCCTTGTGCATTCAACCCTATCTAGTCGATCCTCTATTGTGTCCCACTTCAATAGTGAATGTTGCTTTTGACTATAAACTTACTACATTCAAACAAGATGAAAACATTTATGCATGGAGAATAATAATGAAGAGTGAGTATAATGCATTGATAAAAAATAGAACTTGGGAATTAGTTGATCCTCTAATCACTTGTAATCATATTGGCTAGAATTATATATTTTTAAATAAGTAAAAACCATATGACTCACTTGAAAAACACAAATCAAGGCTTGTCATGAAGGGATTTTCTTAAAAAAATGAATTAAATATAATGAAAACTTGGTACCAACAATAAAATGGATTACCATTCAAACTATGTTGGATTTGGTATCTCAAAATGGATGTAAAGTTAACCAAATGGATGTAAAACTAATATTATGAATGGTGATCTCAAATAAATAGTATACATGACTCAACATGAAGGTTTTGTAGTAAATGATCAAGAGCATAAAATGTGTAAGCTAGAAAAATAGTTATATGGTTTGAAACAAGACCTAAGAGCATGGTATGAAAAACTCATTGAGAACCTTGTGAACATGAATTTAAAATGTTTTGAGTTTGAATATATAACTATTTTTTATCAAAAAAGTCAACAAATTTTTTTCTTTTCTTGTGGTGTATGTGGATGATCTACTCATCATAGGAAATAATGAGAGATACACTAGAAAAATCAAATCATATTGGATGAAATGACATATATGGGTTATCTTCATTAATATTTTGGTATTGAAGTGATTGAAAAATTAAAGTACATAGTTTTCACTTAAAAAAATTATATATTAGTGAAATTATAATAAAAAATAGAATGATAGATTTTAAATTTCTTAGTGTACCCATGGAATAAAATATGAAAATGATATTATAAGATACCACATATTTAGTAAATTCTACTAAATATTAAAAATTCATTGGAATTTTGATCTATGTGACCAAAACTATAATAAATATTTATTTTGCTATTAGGTTTCTTTTTTTATTCATGAAACAACCTAGAGAAAGTCACTAGGTAGCAAAAGAAAGAGTCCTTCTATATCTAAAAGGAACAAAGAATATTGGGCTCCAATACTTTAATATAAGAGACTTCAAACTAGTTGTATATTCATATTATGACTATGTTGGTGATTTTGAAGATGGAAAATCTACTTCAATTTTTCTAATGAATTTTGGAACAATAGTTGTCAAATGTAAGTTAAAGAGGTAAAAAATATCGATAATTTATTTACCAAAATTAGAATACATGGAAACTTCAGAGGAAAATAGAGAATTTTTTAGATTAGAAGGATTCTTTTATATTTTCAAGATAAATAGGTCTCATCAACACCACTCATAGTTAACAACACATATGTAATTCAAATGGAAAAAAATCCTATTATTCATAACTAAAATAAATAAATCAACACAAAATTTCATTTAATTTGGTATTATGTAAAAGATGGTAGTGTAAAATTGATACATTTTCCTACTCTAGAGCAATAACCATACATATTCACAAAAGTGTTTCAAAGAGAAAAAGAATGAAAAGTTTAGAGGCATGTTTGGTCTCAAAATAATCCTTACAAATTAAGGGGGGATTTTATATTATTGAACATACAATTAATAAAACTAGGATGAATTTTAGGAGATATTTTATCTCATAATGGTAGATGGATAGTCTATGTATGATACGATTAATTTTCTTGGAAGATGAAGTGAATAGTCATATGTTTGAAATAAATATTTTACTCTCTTCATTAATTTAATGAAATATCTTTGGTTTATACCAAATTATTGTTTTATTTTTCATCTATAATTTTGGGCTTGATAATGGTTTTTTAAAAAGTAGCGAAAAGTTTGATATGACAACATGAATGAATAAAATATCTATATTATACAATCTCCCATATTGGGAAAATTTATTAGTTATAAATATTTTGGATCTATTACATATATTTTAGAATTTAATGGTTTGTTTATATATATATATATATATATATATATATATATTCACATCTCTATCAGAGACAAATAAACTCCAAGTTAGATATAGATTTTAGTGGGACAATGTGGCATCTTAGAAAATAAGAAGCTACTCCATGGATATTAACTAGAGAGAAATTCCATTTGTTGAATCAAACAATTTGAGAAAATTGAAAATAAAATGGCTATGGTCCCTATATAAAACATGAATTCACCATTGATGGACATATCAGATGACTAAAAAAACATTATTGGAATTAAATTTCAAAGGTAATTCATGTGCTCTTAATAAAAAATTAGAGATTTATTTTTAAAACTTCACATTTAATTTTACTTATTTATGCAACATATATTTCCCTTAGCATTAAGGGGGCCATATTTTATACTTCCACCTAATATACTAAAGGAACTATATTGACTTTAATTTTTTTTTAGGTAATATGGTTTTTATTTTCAATTACAACACAACTAATTTTATGAGAAACATTAGAGTAACTTGCATGACTAACATTGTTTGTAAAATAGGTGGTTATCATTAAAATATATATCTAAAGCAAGGATTGAATAGGATAAATAAAATATTATGTAAATAGTTTTAAAATTGGAAACATAACTACCTACCTCATTCATGGACTCTCAAATCCATCTATTAGTTCATATGGTCTATGATCTTTAAATGGTAGGTGTAGTTAACATGCAATGGATGTTTTGGATGGAGAGGTGCATGAATACCTTAAATGGATTTGTGAAGTAGTTAGTACATCAAAAAGACTCTATGGTATAAGGATATGTTATTCAATAAATGTTTTTATACATATTATAATATATTTGAGATTAATTTATATAGATTTGATGTATTTGGGATTTTTACCATGGCAATGAAAAATTGGAAAACAACATTCTTAAAAAATGAGTTTTTTTAAAACTTGGTATGTATTCATATACATAAAAAACATAAAAAATGTATAATTAATCACTTATGTTTTTAAAAATAAATTTATTTATTTACATGTTTGATAATCAAGTCTTATTGATAAATATTCCATAGTGCAGATATACT
>JARHVA010006788.1:317500-400000 GCA_037957365.1 Torreya grandis | reverse complement strand
CAACAACAACCAATACAATGAACTCAAATAATTAATCCTAAAAATAAATACTATATTGACAAACATCAACATAAAATTCAACCCCAAATACATAATTATATCTAAAATAATGTAAATATGGATCACCATCATTAAAATCCAAATAAATCACCCCCATATCACACTCTACTTTTTTTTTATACCAAGGGGGATAACCCATTTCAAACACATCAAAATTAACATCAGATTTGACCTTATCAATCTCAACAAAGATTAGACTTGTGTTTATAAACAAAATTATCTTTGATCAAATCACCTTGATGGTCACCCAACTAATCATCTAGATATTCCTAAAAATGAGTCTCCTAGTTTCCTAACACAACACCATTAGTTTCCTCTTAAGGTAGGTTGAAAAAAATAGCAACATGAAGATTTGAATTTACATCCCAAGATGTGGGATTGTATTTAAAGGAATAATTAATATTCAATAAAAAATCAAGGGAAATGTCCATCAAACCTTAAACCAACATATTTTATTTTGAATTTTTAACAATAAAAGGAGAAAGCATCAATTTATCTCTCTTTTCTCTCATTCCATTGCCTTATGCACCCACATCCATAAATTCTTAATCAACTCTAGATTTTATTCATCTAAATTTTTTTATCTATCTTATTGTAGTTTAATCATCATTTTTATCCATATTTCCTTCCTCATGCTTACCTCCATCTCCTAAAAAACCAAAAATAAGATGCGGTCCACTTCATCCTTATAAGATGCCTTCACATATTCTTTAACTCTTACTCACATGAAATATATTATTATTGTTATTATAATATTTTAATAATTAGATATTAAAAATATATAAATACAATTATTATATTTTATATAGTAAAATAATAATAATCAATTAATAAATATTTTATTTATTATATTTTATGATATGTATTATAAGTTATTATATTTATTACCTAGGTCAAAATAACATTGATATAAATGAGAAAATGAATGCAAAATAACATCACCTTGATATCCATGGCTAAGAATTTCTTCTTGTTCACCTTCTCTTCTTTAGAGAACTATGCAAAATATCTTGAAGGGGGACTATGGTTTTTGGGAAAACTATTCTTATTTCTAAGGAAATGGAAGGTTGGGCTTAACCTTGACTATGATTATTTAATGGAAATCCCTATGTGGGTTACACTACTAGGACACCCCCTAGATTTCTAGCAGGAGGAGTTGATCCTAGGAATTGATAGAGCTATTAGACAACCAATGTCTATTGATACAGTCACTAAGTCTAAGAAGAGGTTAGTGGAATCTAGGTTTAATGTCTATGAATATAAAATAAAACTATTCTTAGGAAAATTCAACACAAGTATAAATTTAGAACATGGAACCATAAGATCATTTATGAAATGGATGATGTCATCTATATAGGGTGTGATTTGATAGGATACACCAGAAGTAACTATCCAATCTAACCAAAGATGCTAGAGAAGAATCTATCAAAAGACTTCCATATTGAGAAGTTGGGTGGTGAGCCCAATAAGCCCTAAGGTAACACCTAGATGAAAAGTCCCCCTTCCATCTCTCTAAAGATAAAGGACATTTCTAGTCATAGAATCCAAGATCCTAGTCATGAGGGAAAACCTCAAGATCATAGTGAAGAAAATTTAACTCTCTATAATATTGAAGAAGGTAAACTCTCCATTGGTTCTATGAGCACTCCTATGTGTCTAGAAATAAGAAAACCAAGGATCCCCAAGGGATCCTAAGCTAAGTAGTGAAAGGAAAAAGGATTCCACCTTTAGTTTTTAGGGCCCCCTTTGAATCTCTAAAGGTGAAGGTGGAGAATTTCCTAGCTAATATGAAGTTGATAGGTTCTCCTAGGGATTTCATTAAGACTCCTTCCCCTAAAAAAAGGCTAGAATTACCAAGAGACTCAATACCTAATTGGGAATTCCTCTTGATTATATTTTTCATAATAACTCCAATGTTCAACAGAATAGCCAAATCAATCATGATGTAATCATGGGAACTCCCATAACTCAAGAAGAGAAATGGATAAAGTTTAAAACTCTAAAAAAATAAAAGATAATAGTTATTACTAGAGCTAATATGAGATGAAGGAAAAATCAAAATAGCAAATAAAAATCCCCTAAAATAGAAAAGGGAAACTTCTAGGGATCACAAAGGATCCTTAAATAGTCCAAGCTTTTATAAGTCATATGGGATGCATTTTGAAGATTAAATATACCTCAAAATCTATAAGTGTTTTTAATTTTGTTCATCCTCTTAAGGTTTTGAATTTTATATGTGAAAAGGAGTTATTTATATGATCCCTCTAGGTTTTTATATTTTTTGGAAGGATTGGTATTAGGATCTAAGCAAGGACTAGGACTCACTGGTTGACCATATGGGTGTTCCATATTTAAGATGTTAGTTTAATAAATGTGCTTGCAATTACCTCTTATTAATTTTGAATTCTTGGGGAAAACATTCCATACTGATAAAAATTAGGTGGAAAGCACATTTATTAGATAGATCATTGCATTATAATTTTAAAAGTTACCCTTTTGCTTAAATATATTTTGGGTCATTATGTTGATTTTAATTTTTGTAAATATTGGAGGTGGTCTCATTATTGAGCACATGATGGAGAGTCCTGAGGAGAACCCTAAGAACACTAATGAACCCCTAAGTGGGGACCTTAAGCAATATTCAAATTTATTGAAGGGTAGAAACCTAATCCTATATGTTCTTGATAAGATATTAGATGAGGAAAAAGTGAAGTACAATAATTATCTAGTTGGAAAATTCATAGGAGTGAGGCATGACATCAAATATATCAAGAATTAGACCAAGAAGAAGTGGACTGGGGTTAGATAGGTCAGAATTTTTTATCTTGATAACAATTATTTTTTGTTTTCATTTGGTTATAAGAAAGACAAGTTTAATATTGTGAATAAAGGCCCATGGTTGATGGGTAAATATTTTCTTATTCTTTAATCTTGGAAGCTAAATTGGTCCCCCTAAACACTCAATATGGACAAGATTACTTTGTGGATTAATCTCTCAGGCCTCCCTCTTACCTAGTAGGATGACTAGGTTTGAAGAAGCATATCAGAAACCATTGGTGTGTTTATGACTATCGACCTAGTTACTTTCTCACATAAAAGGATGGTCTGGGTGTGACTCTATGTGTTAACCTCATTAGAGTAGTCTCTTCCTAGTTCTATCTAGATTAGATCTACTTTGGGATCCTAGAACTATATAATTATGTATGAAATGGAAGAATAATTTTTCTTGTGTTATAGGAAACTTGGACATCTCAAGGAATCATGCATAGGGACCCATGGAATTTAACAAATTAAAAATCTCATGGGAGAGAAAATCATTGATAGCCTTGGATATTTGAGATATAAATATATAATTCTAATCCACCTCCCAATGAAAATATTTGAAAGATTAGGGGACATAAATAATTTAAATATTTTCTGAGTAATAGTAACCTATGGATCCTCTTGTAGATGGTTGTTAATATTGTATTTGGTCTTTGATGGTCTATTTTTCTATGTTGGCCTCTTATTTGTCTAAATTTTTTTTATCTACTATGACTTAGACCCCATATATGACCTGGGCTAGACCCCACATCAATTTTGTGTGGATTTATCATTAATCAAAACATCAATTGATATAAACAAGACAAAAATTTGGGATGAAGGTGATAAGTGGGGAAACCGTCGAATAGAGAAAAATCCCACACTAGTATTAAAACATTACAAAAATGAATTTATAATTAAAATGAGATGAAAAATCTAGGATAATAATGGACTTAGGCCAAGATATCATCAATAATGCAAGATCAAGAATAGATCAACAAGATTGTTGTGTTGTATTAATATTTGAAGAATGGGAGAGGAGAGATATTTATATAGAGATATGGGAGAAAATGAGTTACATGAGAAAGCTTCACCATGTGTGCTAAGTGTCCTAATACTATTAAAAGTGATGAGGATGTATGTTTCATTTTGGGAGAGAGGAGTTACATGCAAGTAACTCTAAATCCAACAAATGGATAAGAGAGCTAACTGACATCTCAAAAATCTAGGATAAAGTACATTTATAAATACAATAAATGCACACACAAACAAGACTTAAGATAAACCTAGGAACCAATAGTGAACCCAAATAAGTTTAATTATCCAAAACTCCCCTTTAAGTCTAATTTGGGATTACAAAAGTGGATAAAACCTTTTATAAACAAGGAAGAGAGTTGAAACTACATAATACTCCCCTTTAATAGAAAGTTCCTTCCAAAGGAATTACAATAGTTTGAGAAATAAAGAAGAAGAGAATGTGTTGAAAAAATTTACAAGGATGAAAATTTGAACATTAACAATCTTTAATAATCCTCTTTTGACAATGTGGTTGATCTAAAATGGAACAAAAACTAATAAAAAGAGAAGTGATCCATGAAACCTTATTAAACAAACAAGCTAACACCAATATTTCAAGTTAAGTAACCATTATCACAAAAATAATATATACATACATAATGTAATAAAATTAGATGTACAACAATGAAATTTTTAGCTAAAGATAACTTCCATCATAAAGTGTTAAAACTTGCATGAAAATAAGTTAGCCAAAGAAATATAAATAAATCATATTTAATTTTCAAAAAAAAGGAAGGAATGCATGAAAGATTGAGATCATCAAAATGGATACAAATAATATGTGCCACTTATAAAATATATTCTACATAAAGAAATTGAACACTTATCACATGAATACACATAGAACTCTCTATAAGAATCATTGTATTTAGGAATTCAAATTATTTTTACTTTAGAATTAGGTGTTTGAGTAGTTTTCCAATAATACAAAGTGTCATGAGTGTATTTACATGGATATAATTTCTAATGTTTAGAAATGTGATGCCCATGTTTTCCAAAATGCACATAAGGTTTGCCATTTTTAACCAAAGCATGAACATTATAAGCATTGGAATCAAAATAAGTTGCATGATATGTCCTTAAATGAGGAGGAAAATATGATTACAAATTTTCATGAGAAATTTTTGAAGCATTATGCCAATACCTTTAAAATTTACATTAGAAGTAAGCAAAATAGGTTCAATAATACCATCTATACACTTACCAAGTCCACCACCTGAATAACCCATATTGTGCATGATTTTTAAGCTGAGGTTGGTCAAAGAAGTGTTAAAATAAATTTTATTTGTTTGAGTTTCAACATTATAACTAGTAATATGTGCAAAAAATTCAAATTTGTCATTTATAACATCAAACACAGATTGCATGTTCATCACTTTATTTCAAAAAAAAATTTGAATTATAAGAATATAACTATGAAAATTATAAATTATATTATTTTGAAATTTAATTTCATGTTGAGAGCACTAATTTATTCATTTTATAGATTAATTTGATGCAAATCATTTTTAAATGTTAAAAAAAATGAGTTTGAATGTCATTTTACATGAATACATAAGTTCTAAGTTTGTAAAAAATCTTATAATGCTTAAAAAACTTGCATGAAGAAATGAATCTTTAAATTAACTTGTAAATGTAAGACCACACCAAAAGACCAATGGATTGACCAATAAAGGACTTATGTCAATTTTAATGCTTTAAAAAAAACTTTGGTTCTAAAACATGTAAAAATCCAATAAAAAGTGAACATAAACCAAGTTTAAATTAGTTTGAAAAATGACAAAATCCCCTTTTATTATTTGAAAAAACTTTAATAAAAAAATATCATGTCATGTGAAGAAATAAAGGTATTGCTTTGAAAAAAAATTCCTTCCTTATTTTTGTCTTATGTGGAGGCCTTTTTGTTTTGTCATAAAGTAATATATGAGTAATTCATGCCAAGTTTCACTAAAAGACAAAAATTATTAGCTTTAAATATCTTACTAAAGAATTAATATGTAATAACAAAGCATAATAAAAATGATTTTTTTTCATATTTTACTTTATTCACCTAAAAAATAGGACACGTTTAGAGTTTAAGTTCAAACAAGTTTGAAAGGAATAAATAAATCAAAATTTTACCACTTCAATGGTTTAAAAAATGCCAATGCAACAAACTCACATTGAGTTAAAATGATTTTATAATTCCATGCTCACGACAAGATATAAAAAACATATAAATTGAATGATTTAAATGAGTAACATATAAAGTAAAAAATCCAAGTTAGTAAGCAAGCAGGATGCCACATCAACATTAAATGCTAAATTTAAATTACCAATACATGTGAAAATGAACTAAACTTAGCCAAAAAAGGTGAAATATGAATTTAAAACACATAGATAAGGAGAATGCCTAACATTCTAGGGAAAATACAATTTAATATGAAGACAATTTCCAAATCCAAAGATAAAAAATGTTGGCAGGAAGAGACGCTCCTTAAATAAAATTAAAAATGCCTAGTGTTGGCAAAAAAACCTACACAAAGAGAAAAAGGGAAGAGAGGTGTGGTTAAATGGAAAAATGCATAGGTAGAATAGAATACCAGTTGACAAGGCGCATAAATAAAACTAGATGCACCAAAATTGGATTCAAGGTGATGGTGGAAGATACCACATAGTAAAGGAACTAGATGGATAGAGCAAAATATCAAAAGGAAAAAAATATTCCAAAAATCAGGGAAATGCTTAGCAAAAAATTGTTTGCCAAAATTTGAATTTTGAATAATACCACCAACCTAGTAATGTGCCCAAAAAGTAAGAAGAAAAATATAAAAACACTAAGCACACTTGAGTCAATATTTATCAAACATAATAAAATGACAGATAAAAAATGCCAAAGTTAAAGTGAAGTTGAATTAAAGTATTCAAACAATTATAAAAAACTAGAATAACATCAAACAAGCTTATTATTCCATATTTGTATTTGAAAGGAATGCATTTTGAGATTTGATCTTGCATTAAAATACTTGTTTATTAAATAAATGAAAATAAGGAAATGAAAGATAAAATAGTTAAATCTATCTAAATATTAGTGAATACAACAAAAAAATTAGCTTAAAACCTCCATAATATAATCCTATAACTTCATGTTAGAGGGATAAAAATGGAGACAATTTTGTAAAAAATTATATTATTCTAAGAAAATCTTGCATGATACTCAATATTAACATTAAAATGAAGTTGGATCTAATACCATATTATATTTATTGCCTAGGTTGAAATAACATTGAGATAAATGAGTAAATGAATGCAAAAGAACAACATCACCTTGATAGAAACAAGTCATAAATTTGAGATGATGGTGAGAAGTGGGGAAACCATTAAATAGAGAAAAACCCCACACTAGTATTAAAAGCTTGCAATAATGAATATCTAATTAACATAACATGAAGATGTTAGACCTAATATTTTTATTATATATTTTATTGACATGACATTAAATTTATGTTTGTTAGACTGATTATTAACTATTATTTAGCTAGATTATTGTGGCACTTGCTATAGTAGTGTTGGTTGCTTAATTATGTGATTAATTATTTTTATGGACTTGTTTTTTCTGATGATGATTTTATAAATCTATATTGATTATTTATTTATAACATAATGTGATTTATTCCATTTTTGGTGGTTGCAAGTTTTATCTATGAGCTAGGCAAGTGATGGAGGCTGTACTCTTGGAACCAATGAATTCTGAGGACATCAACATGTCCAATAGGTATAATTTTTGTTTGATTTTCCTTTAGATACTTTGATTTGGTTGTCATAATTATCAGATATGGTCATTGTGTTGGTGATTACTATTGCACTTTGCTGATATCATTTTGAGTCATTAATTATTATTATTATTATTATTATTATTATTATTATTATGCATTATGTTTCATTAAATGTTTATTGGCCATAATATTTTTGTATGCACAAATCCATTATTTATTTTTTGTAGGTTTTTGAATCTCTCTTACTCTTCATTAATCCTAATGGCATATTCAATTTTTTACCTAAACCTAACTAAACACATCTAGACCTAACACACCACTTGGGAACCCTTGTCACCTTTTATTCTTACCCTAACCCCCTTCAAAGTAGAACTATTGTCTAAGGTGATGGCATAATGTTTTAATGGCTAAGTATGGTCATGGTTTGACCTAATCTTGGTTTAATTTTATTATGCAATTCTAATACTATATCGACTTAGGTTGATAGTTTGTGAGGGAAATATGTTAACCTCATTTAATAAGGTAGGTGGCATTATGGTGAAGGTTTCAATGTTAAACTATTCAATTTATGTTTAATTCTATTTTATTAACACTAATCCTCTTTTTTATTAGTGAAGGGTTGCTTAGCCATTGAGGCTTCTAGACTTTCCATTAATGGTGAGGCTGGCAGGGATTGCATTGGGATCTGAAGGTGTTTCTCTCTCCTCCTAGAATTAAATATGAAGTGATTAGGGACATGGGGGAATGGATGGAAAGAATGGGTAAGGTGTATGCCAGGTAGAAGTTTTAGGAAGATGGAAAATTTGAGGAGTATATAGTAAAATAGATTGATTGGTTTTAATGGTGAGCTTAGTGATTTAGAAATTACATAGCAACATTTGGCAAGTCTTAAAGTTTTTCATCCGTTTAGAATTCTAAAATCCTCTACATTTTTGCAAGTCTTTTGAGTTTTATTATTTTTTTAACTATGATTTAATTATGATAAATATTTAGAGGTTGTGCATGCAGCCATAAGTCTTCAAACTTTTAGGTGCATACATAGACCCATTATGACTATATATCAATACATTAATTGTATATAATCTTGAAATAAATGTATATAAAATAGATACATAACATTTGGTTTGAATCCTTATCTTATATAGTCATTTCATTATTTTATTTTATGGGTCATGGACTATGTATCATGCATGAGTTTGAAATGTTTGTATGTTTTAAAATATGATTGTGTTTTATTATAATGGTTGAATGTTATTAATCTTGGCAACCTCTATGTATTTAGATATAATGGTTGTGTGATAATTTTTAATGACCTTGTTTTCTAAATATATTTCTATGTGGTTTCTTGGATATGCATGTATGGGCATTTGAGTTTTACAAGAACTGGCATTATTCTCATATGGATAAGTCAAAACACAACTTCAAGTGACTGTGTTTGATTTAAATAATTGATCATGTTTATGTTGTTGTTGATTGTGTTCTCTTGAGAATGATGTTGGTCATGTTTGAATTCATTGGTTGATATTTTCATCCAAGTGAATCCATTATTGTGTTTTGTGACTTAAAAGGGCAAACAAGTCTTATGGACTATGTTGTTAAAAATCCTGGAAACCTTAGTCATTATTTGATTGGAACTTATGAATATGTTGGATTTCTAGGTGTTATTATCATCAGTTTTGATTATATTTTTATTTGGCTATTGTTATGCTATGTTTAATCCAACCCATATTGTGTTTACATAGATGAGTTGGTATCTTGATCATTAGGGTTATATTCTATGTGTATCAACCTGTTAAAATTATTGAACTCAATGTATCATTTAAATTGATCACTACCATTTATAAACTTTATTATTAGAAATAAGATATGATATTTCAATTATCTGTTAAGTAAGATGTGACTTTGTTTTTATTGGATTCTAGTTTATATAATTATGAACTAGTGTATTATTGATATTTTGTGCCTTGTCTCTTTTGTATGATTGGAGATCATTTAGAGTCAAGAGAGGAATTATTTTTAATAAATGACTGTGTTGTAGGTTTTCTTTATCAAATTGTTAGGGTTTAATTTTATTAATATATACATACACACACATATATATTCATAAGTATATACATGTATATGCACACACACACACACACACACACACACACACACACACACACACACACACACACACACACACACACACACACACACACACACACACACACACACACACACACACACACACACACACACACACACACACACACACACACACACACACACACACACACACACACACACACACACACACACACACACACACACACACACACACACATGCGTGCACACACACACACACACACACAATATGATTTATGTGACTTCATACCTTATTATGACTAGGTTGTTCAATTGGGCCTTATGCAGTTCATCATAATCTTTCATCTCGACCTTGGGTTTTGGATTTATCCAATCTTGAATTTTATTAGGTATTATTATTAGCTCAGTTTGATGGTGTTCACTTTATAATCATTCCCATATAATTTTTTTGATTGTGTTAAGCTTTAAGTTTCAATATTTTAATATGTTATATGATGATGCCTACAAGTCATAAATGATTATATTATTAATGCATTTTGATTAATGCTTTGACTTAGTGAATCCAAATTCTTTGGGGTTGGGTTTATACATGTGACATATGGAGGCATGACTATTTTATTTATACTATGTTGGATTAATAATGATTAATTAAGCTATATTCTGATTGTGTCATTATTTAATTGGTTTAATTACTTGTTAGAATGTGTGGATTTTCATTCCTAGACTAGACTTAAATATTTACAAGTATATAATGGGGGTTTAGATGATTAAGGCTGGTCATGATATTGGATGGGGATTCCAATTAGGATAATTTTGAAAGATATATAACATATTAGGATTAATCCATTCTATATCATTTAATAGCCTAAATTAACCATCCCCACTCCTAATCTATACTTAGATGAATTAATTATTCCCATCTCACCTTAGAATGAATAGATTATGTTGCATGTGTCCGTTTATTCATTATGTCTTTTGTTTAGAGGTTGATGTGCTCAGAATTCTTCATGTTCCCTATTATTGCAACCACCATCTTGCTGATGGTTGGGGTGGTGAGGTCCATCGATGAAGGGTTCATAAGGATGGTTGGTTGGGTTCATCCTGATCAGATTTACCTCCATGCTTTGATGATTTCATATGGAAGATGGTAAAAAATATATTTATTAATTTTATTAAATTATTGACATGCATATATAGTATCAATTATATTTGTGCTTTGATAGTTATAGTGATCTTGTTGGCTGATAATGGATGTTATGAATAGATTAAAAATTGAACATTGAAGAGATAAATTAATTTTTGGCTGAAGCTATTACATAAGTACCTTGTATTATTTAATTATTGAGCTAATAATTTATTCTTTATGGTCATTAATATGTTGGAATTGATTGGGCATACCACTAGTTTATATATAACAATCCTAACATTGATTTTAAAAAATTCATAAGTTGGAGTTACCTGTGTAGTGCCATCAATTCCTATATGCTTATTCATTGCTATGCTATTATTGTAGTGATCTAAAGTTATTTTATGATTTTGATTTCATTCTAGTTAGATTAATTGATAGAAATGTACATCTTGAAGAATACTCATTGGCCTAATAGTTCTTAATGTCAATTGAATATTCACTTGGGATTTACTTAGATGTTTCCACATTAAATTAATTTTAGAAATCTATTCTAAATAAAATAAATAAATTAGATATGAATTACGTTAATAGTTTTTCTATCTTTCTACTTCAAATACACACACACACACACACACATTATCTTGGTTCATTAATTTTGTAGTTTGTTTAATTCAGAATGAACAATATGGGAATTTAGATAAAAGTTACATAGTAACTTATATTAGCTGAATTAGTGTTGTTTAGCTTGTTACTCTTATTCATAAGTACATAGTTGCATCGGGACACTTAATCCTTAAAGTAAATCATAAACTTGATAGCTGGACCATGAGAAAAATAAAACAAATGCTCCCTTCTATCATGCACTTCAAATATATTTGGTTACATTTAAGTTATGAATTTTGTTTATAGCTATATATAAATTACTTCTTAATTTATGTATGATGAGTTGTGAAATATGATATTATTAAGCAAATGCTTAAACTATTTGGAAAATAAAATAAAATTAAGTCTTATGATTCAAAAATGATCATGTACAATGTCTTACTTAGATTATATACTTGTCTAGATAAATGAAATTTAAGGAAACCATAATAAAATAAAGAATGATAAATAAGTTATTTTATCACTCAATACTTTCAATAAGACTTAAGTATCACTATTTCCCTTCTTATCTAGTTGTATGTTTTTCCACCCTTCATGATGGTTAAACTAGCTTATCTTGTTGCCTTGGCTATCCAAACAAATAAATTTGTAAGAGTTCCTTAAGTGGAACCTTTTATTTTGGTTCCACTCATATGAAACTTAGATGAACTTTGTTACTTAATAATGTTGAACTTCATGCTTGAATTTTGCTATTGTATGCTTGTTGTTTTCTAGTTGTCTAGTTGAATTGGAAATGAATTCTTAACACAATAATGTCTTTAAAGTATTCATTTATGGAATGTTTTATACAATGAAAAGAGTTCTTTCCTGAGTGGGTAATTGATTTAAATTCAATATTAATGGTTGTATAAGTTATTTATTTTATATAGAAAGCTCAAATTTATTTACTTGAATGCCTTAAACTCTTTTATTATAGAACTGGTTATGCCAATCTAAATAGTTACATAGATTATAAAATGGAAATGTTGAGTAATAACTATGTCATAAACTATTATAAACATCCATGTTTGATATAAATAGTGTATTAATAGTGAAATGACCTTAAAGGTTGAAGGGTGTTATAACCCAAATAATAGCACTAAGGAATCTTGTACTTAATCTATTTTTTCTTAAGATTTAACATAATTAGTTGCATGAATAAATAAAAATCTTAAAGTGTTGAATTGATTCTATTTTCTGATTTTGCATGCTTGTTTAATTTATATAGCATATATATTGATTTGAACTCATGATTAACCTAAAAAATAACTTGAGAATAACAAATCTATCTTTCTCAGTTAAACCAAGCCTTTAACTTAACCATCCTAAAATGGGATTGAAACCCACTAAGGAGAGTGAGGTATTTACCTAAGGTTAAGGACTTAAAAATGGTCATATGAGTAAGTACGAATGCCACTTATGGAAATCAATACTTAGCAGTGTATACATACACTAATACACCCCAAATTTCATAATCCTTCTAAAATAACAACCAGCTTCTCCATAACACATTTTGTATGTGTTTACATATAATGAATTGCCTCAGTTCCCCTCATTTGGCTATAGTTATGTATGCACGTAGTGCATTAAATGTTTTTATTACAATACTTGTAAGTTTTCATAACATGTGACCAAAGCATACTCTGATATATGATTCTAACTTTTTTTTTGGGGGGGTGGGGGGGGTGGTTATTTTAGAATAAGCTAGGATAATAAGAATGTAAGAACAATACTATATCAACAATATTGTTGTGTTTTAGTAAGATTTAAATAATGGGAGAGGAAAACTCTTTATATATATTTAGGGGAGAAAAAAAGTTACATTAGAAAGCTTCAATATGTGTGTAGAGTGTCATAATCCTCTTATAAGTGAGGAGGATGTGTGTACCATATGGGGGGGAGAGGAGTTACATACAAGTAACTCCAAATCCAACAAGTGGATAAGAGAGGTTAGTGACACCTCAAAAGGCTATGATAAATTGCATTTATAAATAAAATAAATTTACAAACAAACAAGACTTAGGATAAACCTAGAAACCTATAGTGAACTTAAATAAGGTTACCTATCCAACATAAATAATATGTTTCATATTTTATATTAAAAAAATTAGAGTGTGATGCAAACATGGGGAAAAACATAAAAATCATAAAAAGTGTAACACATTTGCATCAATCTACCCTTAAAATAAAAAATAAAAAAATTGAGAGGGAATAAAATCCCTCCTAATTCATTCTCTTTTTCTCTATAGTGACATGAGGAGAAAACATAGTAAAAGTTATAAGATTAAAAATAATAATGGAGGGGAGAAGAGAAAATGGAGGAGAAAGGGATAGGATAAAGGGATAATTAATAGGATAAAGGTAAAAAATGGCATACCAGTTCTGTTGAGGAGGAAAATTTAGATCTCCAATGAAAATAATACCTTGAGAAGGATGAGGGTTTTAATCACACCAAAGGAATTATGAGGTAACCTCTAATGTTTTATGATTAATGAATAAAAATTCATTCCAAGGCACAAATTGTGAGGTATTCAATTTTATAATCAACCACTTGGTAGAATAGAATCATAGCATAAGTTATCTACCATAGATGTGAATAGATGAATAAAACTAAAATAAACAAAAAATCTACATGAAATAGATAGATGATCACTAATCTAGAGTGTGAAAGATAAAAATAAACCATAAAAGGAGGGAAAGGTAGGTTAAGAAAGAAATATTTGTTTCAAGAATCAAGAAAAACTCGCATGTTGGTTTCATGAAAGGGATAAGTGCCAACAATAATTCCCAATGACAAATATTATAGCATACAAAACATGTAGACATAGTAATTAATCTAAGGATAAAGTATATAATAAAGTCAGAGGCATTGGCTAAAGGTTTCTTCCAATATATTATATATACACATCTAAAGGTGGGAGATTATAACCAAGAAAATAGAGATAATCTATATTTATTGTTGTAAAATACTAGAAAGTTATATCAAATACATTTCTACACCATTCATGAAATAATTATTAGAGACATTGTCATTAATCATAGATGTATATCAATCTAAAATAGCTTATGCTCATTCTTAATTGACAAGAACTAGTAACTAAGACAATAGGTCATTAAAAATAGCTATTGCACATAATGAATTAATGAATACATCAACAAGATTAAAATTACTAATATTTAAACATAAAATTGGACAAGAAAATGCATACAAATACCAACTTATAAAAAAATCCAAAAGTTTCCTTTGTTGTATTGAATTTTGAATTCTCCTCCTCTTACAATTAAAAATTACATGTTATATAGACTTAGGGAAGGGGTTGCCTCATCCTCCAAGTTGATTTCAAATTTGAAATCTTGTTACAATTCTATTAGAATATGAATCTAAATTTTAACTCAAGTTTCAATCTATGAGCTTAATTTTAAGCCATGGTTATAATTCTATTGAATCTACTTGAATTTAGATTCTTCAAGTTGAAGGCTAAAAGAATAATCTGTTAGTGGTTATAAGATATAGCAATTCTATTTTAGTGAGATAATTCAAGCTAGATTCTATTAACAATCTTAATTCATAAGGTTGTAACCATTTTAATTATATTATATCCAAATCTAATTTTTATATACGTAATTTATTTTTCCACAATGCCTTTATTAGGTGCTCAAATAACCCAACTGACATTGTCCATGACTTTATCTTCCATCATTGCCAAATTGCCTTCTGAACAGCATTTCTATTTCCATTAGTTTTATGTATTTTCCCTCTATATTTTGATTTTAATATATATTTTTACATGGTTGCATCCATAAAATTTATCCCCATCATAGTATGCCTTTTTAGTTCACATAATCATGACACTTTATAGTTTCCTAAGCCTTCACTTTATAACCTTGACTGCCAATACCTCATCGCTAGTTATTGAGTAAGATAATCCAACTGCTTATGAGATTAGGGATCATTACATAGAACCATATTTTATTCATACTCTTGGTATTTGAGATGGTTATAAGTGGATCCATCATAGAACCTCAGGCTATTAGTCATTCAAGCTATTAAATTTGGGCTTTGAGGTTTTGAGTTCTGAATGATTGACATGTAGATAATTGATAGGCCCTTCAGACCTCATAATACTATTCCACTACTTATATATAGTTCATACTTCTAATTCACCAATATTAGGACATATGGTTGTCATAAAAATCTCTAATACTAAACTTTGATTGTTTTTTTTGTCATTATGATCTAGGTTTTCAATATTAGGACATGTGGATGGTCGATGGGACACAAAGATTCCTTTGGACTTAGAAAATTTTATGAACTTTGATCGATTGTGGATAAATAAATTTAGCCATGTGGATAGTAGATAGTTGACATGATGGTTATAATACTATAGAATCTACAATAAAATTGATGTCTAGGAAGCCATTTGTAATCACTAAACAAATCAAAACTACAAATGGAACTAACACATTAGTCTAAAATCAATAACTAGAGCATTTGAAGCATGAATCAAGATCATAAAGGATAATACATGTGAATAATATTTAATATAATATTAAAAAAGTATGGAATTCATGGATTCAACTAAATCATAATGGAGGTCAAAAACATAATTGTAGTCTTACACATTTAAGGAATACATTGAGAAAACATATCATAAATATACATCAATCTGATCTTCTAATGTAGAATAGGTAAAATGTCATTATACATGTGAGCATGTCAATTGATACATAAATGACAAATACATGATTATATGAAACTAAAACATGTCTAAACCTTATCATTCAATGAAAAATCACATTATTAAGATCTTCTAAGGTTTATAAGAGAGGTGAAAAAAAGACTTCCAAATAATCATGGGTCCCTATTTATAAATCTTAAAAATGGAGGGGGAGGTGTTGAGCTACAAAAAATGGTGAAACATGAGACTCTTCCATTAAAAATATAAACCTTACATGGAAATAATGAATAAATAACAAAAATGAAAGAGACTCTTACTTTTCCATGCAATATACTAACCCTTATCATTCCTCAAAATCTATTTATGAATGTGTGAGATTTATTTACCCCTTTTCATGAGAATTTTACTGGATAAATGAATGCAAACTATAGGTTTCATTTTAACACTTTTGAATTCAATATAAATCAAAAAGCTTGGGCATTGCTCTGCTACCATCTAGGCATTTATATCCCCAATAGAGATACCTTTAATTCCACTCAAATCCTTACTTTAATACCAGCTAGGATTCCATAGCCTTGGTATAGGTTAATTGAATCAAGTTTACCCATGGGTTAATATGATTTTGATCCATTGATATTTCTTTGCACTTTATTTTCTCTAATTATATATATATTTATACTCATGTATTACTACCATCATAGAACACCAATGGGATTCAAGTTGGTAACCATTATTGGCTAGTTATTAGGTAATAAAAAAGAGCTATTATGTGTCAATACATCCCTACTAGAATTTATGTATCTTTATATTTATTATTTTTCATTCCAAGTATTAACATGTATAAGTTTAGCTAAAATTTAAAATCACAATTCTTTCTAAATTCACATGAAAACCCTAGAGAAACTTTTATAAACCTAGTGAATTTGTTTTATTGAGGTAAAACATGATCTAAATTATAGTACATACCTAAATTGAGGATTTATTGTATAAAAAAATCATTCTTTATTAATATATTTTTGTGAATATTTTCCTTATAATCTCAAAGAAGGAATTTTAGTGATTCCATCATAATAAATTGGGGTATTCTAAAACAAACACCACTAACCTAAAAAATAGAAAAACCAACGAACCGAAAAAAGATACTAAAATTAAGAAACTAGTCTAAGAAATAAACAAAATAAAATATATAAAAAATCTACTAAAATAAAATATAAAAACCTAATCTAGGCCTAAATTTACTCAAAACATATAGTCATCTGAAGCATTTCCAGATGGAGCAGCCATGAAATAGTGATTTGAGAATTGCTCATTGAGTGGAAGATTGAGATCATTATCTTGGAGGTCCTCCCACCAAAAGGAATTATTACCCAAAATTTTAGTAGTTTGATATGTTCCAATCCACATAGGTGTAAATTTACCATAATATCTCTTCTTTTCATGTGTTTTATCCCATAAGAGGACATGGTCTAAAATTTTGAAGACTTTATTCTTAGATATTTTTTCAAACAATTTCTTCATGATAGCTTGATGTTTACTAAAACTATGTAATGTCTCAGTGCATCCATCTTCCATCTCAATTATATATATAAATCTAGGTTGGATCTTCTTGTTTACTCCCATATATTCCTAGATGAATAGATATATTAGTAAATTAAGAATTATAGAGAATAATGGATACTATTCATATACTAGTAGAAAAGGTGAAGCCTTAAGATATTTCTTATGTTTAGTTCGATCTAACCAAAATGCATACTTCAACATTAGATTCCATTCTCTAGGTTTATCTTGAGCTGACTTATTAATAACATCTATCAATTTATTTATTAGCAGATTTAACCTATCCATTTACCTATGGGTAATAATTAGATGAAAAATTGATGATGTTTTAATTATCATGGATCCATTATATAAATTAAATAGATTGAAATTTTGGTCCATTATCACATACTAGAGAAACTAGAGTCCCAAATATAGTTAATAAATTATCTTATAGATATTTGATAACATCTTGAGTTTTATAATTCTTAGTGACCATGGATTTTATCCACCTAGTGCAATAATCAATTGATATTATGATAAATTTGTGTCTAGCTAAGGAATTAGGATTGATTACACCCACAAAGTCTAGTACCAATTATGAAAAATGCTTCTCTTCAATGACTGGTTGTAAAGGCATATTTATGTGGACTTCTCTTTGGCATTTATGACATTTCCTTACATGATTGTAAATATATTTAAAAATTATAGGCTAGTAGTATCCCATTCTTAAAATTTAGTGATCTATATAATTTATTGAGGGATGTCCAATACCTATTTTATGATGTAAATTATCAATTATTTTAGCATCTTCTTCCTTGTAAATACACCTTAAGCAAATCAATTCATAATTTATTCTATAAAAGAATCCTTTTTTGATCATATAATGTGCAGATCTGAGTCTAAGAGCTTGATTTTATTGTCTATTTAATTATAGAGAACATGTACCTATAAGGAGATAATGGATGATTTGGTCATACCATTTACCTTTCAACACATGTATTTCATAGATTTGTTCTACTGATAAACATGGATCTAGCTAAGTTACAATTAATAAAATTCCCTAACCTATAACTATTTTAGCTAGCTTAATTTTTAAATCAAATTCTTGTAAATTGAACATCCACTTACTCCTCCTTTCACCTAATTCATTATATCTAAGAGTGAACTTAAAAACTAGATTTAGAACAATAACATTAGTCTTATTCTATAGAATACAATGTCTAAAATTATTCACAACTTTAATAAATGCATAAATCTTCTTGTCTACATGGAATATTTTAGTTTTTCATCTTTAAAATTAGTTCTCATGAAATTAATTGGGTTTTCACTGTCTCCTCCCTTCTATGTAAGGACTATAACTATGGGGTGATCTAAAGAGAAATAATATAAAAGAAAATCCTTACTAAAATATAGATTGATTAGAAGTGGAGCCTACACAATAGCATTTTTGATATCTTAAAAAAACTTAATGGCTTCATAAGTCCATTCAATTTTTTAATTTTGTTTTATCATATTTTTCAAAGGCTTGACTATTTCTCCAAAACTAGAGATATTTTTTTTTACAAAATTAATCTTTCCAAAGAATGATTTCAAATCTTTCTTACTATTTGGAGGAACTATCTTTGATATGTCTTGAATTAATTTTGGATCAATGAAAATTCCATATTTGGTGATAACATGTCTAATTATATTTCCTTTTATCACTCCAAATATGATTTTCTTTGGGTTCAGAGACACTCCATACTTTCTACATCTGTGAAATATTTTTTATAGATGATCTCCATGATCAAATCTATTCTTAGAAACAATTATGAGGTCATCCATGTAAATAATGATACATTTGCCAAAAAGTCCTTGAAAATTATTGTCTATGGCACATTTAAATCTATCTCATGTATTTATCAATTTGAAGGGCATTCTTTTATATGCAAATGTTCCTCACTTAGTGGTAAAAGATATCTTCATTCTATCCTCAAATTTGACTAGCACTTGGTTATAACCTAAAAATACATCTAAAAAAGACATCATTTTAGAACCACTTATAATATTAAGTAATACATATAGGGAAGGGAGAGGATAATTATCCTTCTCTGAATCCTTGTTCAAGTTTATGAAATCAACACATATCTTGATCTCACCATTTTTCTTTCTGACTAGTACTAAATTAGCTATCCATGTAGAATGCCTAATTAGGAACATAATTTTGGATTCTAACAACTTATAAACTTCCTTCAAAATAAGAGGCTCAAATTAGGTTGATAGGTTTTTGATGTTTCCTAAAATCTTTATGATATTGCTTCGAAGGGATAGTGTGAGTAATAAATCTTGGATCAAAAATATTCAATCCCTCATAAGTATATGTAATTACATCCTTATATTCTATTAACATGTCCTTCAATTTCTATTTTTCAATTTCAGTATAACTCATAACAATATTAACATATTGTGTATGTTCATCATTTCTCAAATTCTATTTGTTGAATTTAGATTCACTGGTCTAGGTGTTAGTGCCCAAAAATTCACTGAAGTAATTGAGCCCTTGTCAAGTATAATTGCCTAAGTCCTCAAACCTATTTCTATTTTAAAAATTTCACTTAAAGACCAAGTTTCATGTTAAATTATCTAAGTCTTAATTTGGTCTTTACTAGCATGTGTATTAATCCCTTAGACTTTTTCATATTTTTATGTAAATACTTTGCTCGATGAAAATAGGTCTTTGGGTTTTTTGTCTCAGACAAAAATCCTAAAGACTTATTTCCATTGGGAAAAGTGTTCCCACCAAAAGTTTGAATAAATTCAATGTTTCAGCCAAAGTGTTCATAAAAATCTTGAAGACCTATTTATTTCAAACATTTCATCTGCTATAAAAGGTCCAAAAGCCAAATCCTTACGGGCATTTTATTTGCACAAAAAGCCTAATAAAAATGCATTGCTTTGGGAAAATTTTAATGTCCAATTTGTTTGAAGAGAAATATTTTTACAAAATATCTAAATAAATTTACTTGAATTATTTAAATTTTAACGATCTCATGGACATCATTGACAGTCACATGAACATCATTAATGGTCATGAGGATGTCAAAATTAAGCCCAAATCAAGGACCAGAGGGGTTTTAATTTTTATGGTCTCATGTATGTCATTGATGGTCACACACACATTAGAGATGATCCAAATAGAGATCAATGGTCTACATTCAATCCTGGGTTTAAAGAATCAATAGAGGTGGGAAGCCAAGTTCAATCATATAGAAGACACAAGAATAAAAATGCTCTTATCCATGAAAAGGATCCATTGAATGGATGTAATTATGTTTCAAAGTTATATTATAGATTAAATAATCTTCCATTTGATCTTGGAGGTAAGCTCATTGTGGAGTTAGTGTACAAATTTGGTTCATTTCTTTCTTGCTCTTTATTTCCTCTCCTCATTTGTATATAGTGCCTATACATTATTTATTTTCTTTGTCTTATGTTGTTATTTTATCTTAATAAGTATTTCCAAGATAGTCCTGGCTCGGGTTTCATCCATTCACTCAAAAAAGGGACTTTTCAATTTGAGACTACAAGTGTGGTTAACTATGGGTATGAAATGTGAGCTTGATGTTTTAATTTTGGGGAAGTTGGTAAAGACAAATGAATAAGCTAGTTGTTACCTAAAATTTTGAGCTTTGTTATGATCTAAGCCTAATTATCATGAGGATTACATATGCATGATGAAATTTTAAATTATTAGAACACAATCATGATTGGACTTAAACAACATTCATTTATTGGGGTAAAGTTTACAACTAAGGATGATTTCCTAAAGGTTAGACACTTGACCAAATCTAAAAACCCAACTAACTTGGTTCCTAACCTTTGCCAGAAAGCTAAAATGGTCTATAAAAAGCAAAAAAATATAAAAATAAGAGCTCATTGAAAAAATAAAAAGGAAATTTATAATAAAAGGTGATTTGGGTAATCTCCATTGGGGCTATGGATGTCTAGATGGTAGTGGAATAAGTCTTTGAGTAGAGGCAAAGGCATCTCTATTGGGGCTATGGAAACCTGGCTGGTAGTAGAGCAATGGCCAAGCCTTCCTTAAGATAAAGCATGGTTTTTAATGAATATATAATATTTTTAAAGTCAATTTCAATGGTTAAAGACATGAAGTCTAGAAATTACTCTCTAAATCCCATGGAAAATGGTAAGTGGAATCAAAGCACACACACAACATGACTAGGTTTTGATGTTTGATCCCAATTTTACATGTGTAAAACTTGTTTTAACCTTGAATTGATCTTAAAAATGGTGTTTGATCAAGTGGAGTGAATATCCTAATTATGAGTCTGGACTAAAGTCTCTAAATTTTAAAACATATTGCTATGAGAGTTCACTTGATCAGGGTATCACTAGCATGTTTGCACATTGTTTTTATTTGAAGATCATATACACTTGGTTTGGTTAGCATATTTGATCATGATTATGGTTTAAATATTATTTTAAATTTTCTAACATTGGATCTTTGTACTTCACATTAAAGGCATAATTAGAATCCATCTAAAATGGATAATGCCTAGGTTTCATGATTTAATGTCAATATTGGTTTTTTACTAGCCTTTGGTCTATCAAAATCTGCATTAAATTTATTTTTAATGAGCCTAAAACTTTGATCCCAATTACCCTAGATCAAGTCTTTCCATTTAAATTCAAAATTGGTAGGAACATTTTACATGGGAACATTTAAAAAAAATGCCATGGACTTAGTTAAATTTTTATACTAAGGCTTGGCCATGTTTATTATCATCACAAAAACTTAGTCTAAAAATCCATGTTTGATCCCTTTTAGGTCCTGAGACCCCTCAGCCTATGTTTCATATGGTCTAAACTAACACATGGTTCTTTTTATTTAGCAAAGCCCCATTTTATTTCAAGATTAGTCTAAAACTTTAGCCTAAAGTTTTAATTCATATTTATTGATATGAATAAAAATCTTGGTCTAAGACTCTAGCCTAATTTTTGTATTATTTATGAGCTCTAATTTAGTTATTCTCTCAATGTTCATAGGCACTAATAGTGTTCAACTCAATGTATTACAATAAATGACATGTTGTTTCTCGATCAATCAAGATCAGATGATGTAAGTTCAAATTCAAAAGGTTAAGATTACGATGCATAATAAAGCTCGAGCATGTTCTTATCGATCGATGGTATGTGGTTAAGCCACCTTCCAATTGATGAGGTATATTAATTCAATATTTAAAACTAAGACCAAATTGAATGTGATGATGACACACATCATAACGACATTATATAGAATATTGAGTAGTCAATGGCATTGGATCCTTTAGATCGAAATCCAATGAAATGCATTGATGTAGCCTAATAAGATCCAATGACATGAGATCAAAGGGTCCCTTTTGTTATATTATAACTTGGTATAGGGTTTTACCCTAAAATTTCATTGTATTTATTAATAATAATGAAACCCTATGTTAAGTCCTTTTTTATTAAGCATGGGGCCTCCTTTTATTATGTTATGAGCTTACTCTAAAATTTAGCCTAAAATTTTATTCATGTTCATTTACATAAATGAAACCTTAGACCAAAGACTTTAGATTAATCTTTATATTATTACTCAAGTTTTAACTTAAGATAATTTTCATTGTTTACAAGAATAAATCATGCTCAATCTCATGGATTACAATCTGATGATGCACATTTGATTGGATGAAAATATCTAATGGTGTAAGAGCATAGATGAAAATTCAATACATGGTCATAGGCTAAAGATTGAACACATCATAGCAATTGAATGTACATGTTCAAGTATACACAATCTAATCTATGACATGTATTAAGTCAAGAATTTTCAACAAAGTGTAGAATGAATGTGGGACCACCACTTGGCAAGAGCATGTTAGCCTGATAGGACTAATAGAGTAGGATGTAGAGAGCCTATAGAGTTTCCAAGTAGAACCTTTTCTATATAATACCTATAGAAAACTAATGACATTTGATATTTTGGATCAGGATCAATGACACATATTTGCCTAGGTGAGTATATCTAATGGTGTAAGCCAAGATAAACTTTTTAAAGGGCTTAGAATCAATAAGAAAGTGACACATGCTCATATTAGATCTAATGAAGTGGCCTAGTCAGTTTTAAGCCTTATGAGTGCCCATTAGATCTAATGTGGCATGCCAAGTTTCAATATGTGGTGAAATTTGGCTAAGAAGCTAAAATTAATGGTTCTTCCATGGATGGGAAATGATTATAAGCATAGAAGGAGGTTTATGAGTCATTCCAGAGCATATTTTTAAAATCATAATCATAGATCATTTTTTTCTTATACCATGACTGTGGATCATTCACGTGCCATCATTGAAAAACAAAGGTTGTTCCATGGCATACACTAAAGGAAAGGTATCTATCCAGGAAGTTCTAACTATGTAGGGAAGTGATCAAGAGATTTTCTAGATGGTTTCACATGAGGACAAAGTTTTTTTGGCTCTTTAAATGAATATTCTCCTTCTAGTTTGTATGAAGACATATCTAACCATAAAATTAAGACTTTGTTGAAAGTATTCATCATTTATTGTAGAGGCAGTTAGAGTGATGATTCTTTCCTTGTAAATAGATGAATATATCAAACGTGGCATGGAATATTTTCCAACAAGAAGCATCTTGGTGAAATTAGGAAGGTTGTTATGCAATTTTGCAAATTACAACCCACAATCTTAGAATTAAAAAAGGATTGAATATGTATAAATAAGGGGATTATCCTCTATTCAAGGATTTTTTTCATTACTTTAGGTGTTCATTTTCTCTAAGTCTAAGTTTTTAAAGAATTTATGGGATCAATTGTTACGTGTAGATCTTGTATCCCTTACTAAGGTGGTTGTAGCTATGCATCCATTAGTGAGTTTGGAGAGCATATTTATGTCTCTTTTGTTAAAAGAGCAATATCACCATGCTTGTCCCCATGGAAACATTTTTAAATATTCATGTTTGTAATATTTATTTTCAAGTTAATGAAAATGCTTGTGGTTCTTTGCTATTTCCTATTGATGAAGTGCAACAATCTATTTTGCAAATATTGTTGACTAGATATCTAGTTTTATGTTCATTACTAGTTATCATTTTGAGCATGGATCTAGGTTATAAAACCCTTTCTACATTATTTTAGAAAATATTGTTGAATAACTTATTAGGGAACCCCAACTTTATGGATTTGATAGGAAAGAGTTTTTTGAAAGTTTAGTTTTAGTGTATGTTCTATTCTTTTTAAGGATCATTTGGTATTTCTCACTAGCATAGATTTGATTTTTTATACATATGTGCTAAGGAATGATGTCATGAATATTGCAAGATACCCTACTATTTAAAGGCCACCAACATTCCACCTTATTTTTTTTAATTATCCAACTTGTCTTACCCTATCCTACCCTACAAATAATGCACTCTTTGCATACTATAAGTATTATTTGCCTTGTAAATGCATAAGATTTTGTATATTTTAAGTGTATATAGTTTGTGTTTTAAAAACCCCTATTGTTAAAGATTCTATAGAATTAAGATTTTAGTCTCTTTCTGATCTATCTTTATTAGCTTGTATATGACATAGAGTATTTGTGCATTTCATGTTACAACCCTTCACAAGTGAAGTGTGCAAAATTGGTTATGCCCTAGTCATATTTGTTCCTTATGCCAAAAATCCCCATGGAGGTTGAATTACAGAATCTCTCTATGTGAGTAAGATACCCCATAGGTCTTCTCACCTTAGTTTAGGTAGAGCTAGAAGTAGTAGGGAACTAACCATACCCTTTGTATATGCCTCTCAATCATTTTCTACATTTTAGTCTAATATTGATGACAAACCCTTCCCTAGATACAATTATATACTAGTAGGTTTTTCATCATTATTTTCCATTTTATTTCAAGTGTGTAAGGTTGAGTGTATGAGGTGTACAACTAGGAACCAATACTTTTCTGGTGCCATTACTAGGGAAATTGAAGTCTTGGTCACTTATGTTTTTGGGGAATCTTGCAAAGAGATACTATAATTTTTAAGTTATATGCCTATATTTGTACTCATATAGTTATCTTGGCCATCAACACCATAGCATTCCACTAGGGATATGCCAGGAATATTGAGATCTGATATTTGACATCTACTATTTTTTGCAAAGAGTTATGGATTTAACATGTTTTAAGGTGGTTTCCCCTTTTTAACATGAGTTTGAAATTTTCATTGTCTTTTTTTTCATACACCATCACTAAATTCAACAAGATATGGTTTCAATATGTATCACTTCAAGTTTTTGAATGGTTATATTCTAGAATTTTACTTCTAGTGGTGACTCCAAAACATCATTTGGTTTCAAAGAAAGATCAGTGCCCATCTTTAATATCTTCAAGTTTGAGATTTATTTTACTTTAAAAGTTGAAATTATTGAGGTAATACATAAAATATGACTAATATAAGAAACTTGTCTCACCCCTAAGTGTTCATCAAAGAAGAAGCATACAAGTTTGGAGGCATGTTGAAAATCATATTGTAGTTAGAAAGGACTATTTGGGATGTCAAAATTTTGGTATTTCTAAACTTTTGTTTGTTGAACTTCATATTTCTATTGATTTTCATAGTTCTTATAACTATTAAAAATCATATAGTTCAATTTATTATCTAACTCCTTCTCAACCAACTGAATCCCCTCTTAAGTTTGATCCTGTAAGTCCACCTCATTCACCCCCTCACATCCCTTTTCTATTTATTCTTAAACCTACCATTGAAAAAATCATGAGGCATATGGATCAAGGTGAAAATGATAATCTTACATTTATAATTCCTAGAGTCAAGCCTTCAATTTTGATAACATAGAAGGCTATCCTAATGAAGTCCTGAATGAAGTAAGTAAATGCCTTCCAAAGTTTCAAGGGAATAATGCAGTGAGCAATGATCAACACTTGAAGGATTTTCATAATATTATTAAAAATTATGAGGTTGAGAATGAGTATGTGTGCATTAATTTGTCTATGCATGAATTGGAGGAAGATGTTCATGAGTGGTTCAATTCTCTTCCTAACAAATGCATTAATTTATGGGAAGAAATGAGGAATGTTTTCAAAATTCAATATGGTGATATAATTGATCCAAGGTTACTTTTGGATGAATTTGAAAACATAAATAAGAACCCAAATGAGTGTGTTCAATAATTTAATACATGGTTAAAAAAAGCTATGATGTGGCTACCCAAGAACATCAGGCCTAGTGATACAACATGCTTGATAAAATATTGCAATGCCTTTGACAAGAAGGTTGCATACTACTTGAGGGAAAAGGATCCCAATAACCTATGGTTGGAATTTAATATGGCCATACAAATTGAGAAAAACATAAAGGTTATGGGAAATCCCATGAATAAGTGAGCTGATGTAAAATTGGTCAATCTGAAAAAGACATAGTCCATAAAAACTACCAATCTTGAGGAGACTGTTAAAAATTTGGCCTCTATTATCAAATAAATTTCATATAAGTAGGCTATAGATGATAAAGGGATCCCTCATGTATCTACTAGTCAAGAAAGGCCTCCAAATCAAAATCAAGACAATGATAAAGGGAAGAGGCATGTACATGAAGAAATAATAGATAAAAATTAGAATAGAGTGGTTGGAAAATATGTGTCTGATCTATTGAATGCCAAAGTGAATGCAGTGAATTCTAAAATTGATATTTATTGGTGTGACAAGTGTTTCCTTCCACATCCCCCATGTGATATAACTAAATCAATTGATGAAGATGTAGATGAACTTGAGTTTGTGTCATTTGATGATGAGATCTTGATGTTTAATTATAAAAACCCTCAAAGTGAGATGACTACCTCCATATAAATTTTGAGTGCTACTATAGTTAATCAATTTTGGAGTGAAATTGAAAAGGTAAGTGCCCCAACTTCTAAATTTTCTTATGACATTAATGTTGACCATTTTTCCCCACAACCCAAAATGGGTCAACCCCCTATAGTCAATACCTTGTATAGGGGATTTTTATAATGTCATAGGGTATGTTGTGGATTTGTTTGATGTCATTTCATATACCATTTTAAGTGGGTCATGGCCCAGCCTAGTCTTTGTGTCTTATGGTGTCTTAAAAATCATTTTGATCATATATGTAAGTAGAAAATTTTTATGGTGTTGAGAAGTTGCAAGAGTAGGTCTAGAAAAGCCTAAGGTTACACTTAGGAGTTTTGTTCAAATTTTGGCCAAGTGATTGGATCATTCAAATTTCCTTTATAGGAAGTTTCCACACAAATCCAAAAATAAATAGACAAGGCTTAATTCTTTTAGGACTTTTATTTTAGGGTTTTTGGATAAGTGTCAAGAATTGTTTTGGACATTTTGTCTAAAACAATTTCCCTAAAGGATCATTTCTTCAAAGGGCACTTTTCAAAGGTTCCAAAGGGTGTATTAAAAGAAAGTGGCCCAATACACTTCTCCCAAAGGGAAATTTTTCAATAAAGTGTCCTCTAAAACTTTCTTGAAGGGTAGTTTCTTGGGAAAATGGTCCACTTCAAGATTTCTAAAGGGCACTTTTGAAAGAAAGTGTCCCAAACACTTTTTCTTAAGGGTGTTTTCCTTTGCCAAAGGTCTAGTGAAAATTTATTTGAAGGGCACTTTTTATTTACCAAAGGGTCCAATGCATAAATCTCAAAGGATATTTCTATGGGAAAGTGACCCAAAGCAAAGTTTTTAAAGGGTAAGTTTTCAATGAAGTGACCCAAAGCATAGTTTTTGAAGGGTAAGTCTTTAATGAGGTAGACCAAATAGAAAGTCCCAAAGGACACTTTCATTTATCCAAAGGAAACTTTTCAAAGTTTTTAAGTACACTTTTTAGGTTTTTTGAGGAGCACTTTTCTAAAGGCAAAGGACTAATTCCTTTAAAAAATGTTCAAGGAAAAAGGCAACACAAACATCTTTCAGGAAATTTGTTTGAATAATTTTCCTAAAATAATTCTTCTACAAGAAAGGGCCTCTTTCCATGTTCCAAGGGATATCTTTTAGATAAATTATCCCAAAATAGAAATCTTGAAGGACACTTTTCTTAGAAAAGTGTCCCAAACAATTCCCTAAAGGTTATGCTTGTTAGGGAAATAGTCCACTTCAAGGTTTCAAAGGTCATTTTATCAGTAAAGTGTCTTACACACTTTATTCAAAGGATATTTCTATAGTGATATAGGCCAAGTTAAAATTCTAAAGGGAAATTTTCAAGAGGGCTAAGGACCAAGACATGGATTCTTTCAAACATTTTGTCTGAGATGGAGATCCTAATAGAATTACTCAAAGGTAGAAATAAAATAAGCAATTTCTTTCAAAGAAAGTGCTCCATGTAAATCCCATCAAAATTAACCAATAAAAAGACTAAAGAAATAACTATTTAGATGAAATGGTCCCAGTAAATGACCATTAAATTTCAAGTTTCTTAGAATCTACCACATGGCATAAGCATGGGAGTAGATGGATTGGTGAGTAGATCTAAATAATAAATACATGGGTGCCAAGTGTCAATAACATGTTAGTTTAGGTAGAAGATTGATGGATCATGCTCATTCACTATAGGCAGATCCAATAGAGCAAGATGAGTCATGGAATCAATGATTCGAGCTAGTTCTTGATGACCAATCAGAATAAAGGGGAGACAAGTGACTTAGGTAGAAGTCAAAGAGTTAATTTTTAACTAAGGAAAGTAAGAATGATGAAGGAAAGCTCAAGCATGATTCAGTTGTGGCTAGGAGTAGATATTTTGGGATCAGATGACACCATTGGGGACCTAAAGAATAAGACACATAGAACTCAATGGTCATCACCAAATATAACCTCAAGAAAGCAACCTTTATTCCCACTTGGGCACACATCATGACAAACTAGTTTGGAGTGGTTTAGAATTAGGACAAAGCCCTAATAGATTGATCTAGTTTTTCTAACTAGTTGGATGCCTGAACCTAGTGGGAATGTTTGATTCCACTATTGAAATTGTTAGGTAAGATCAAAGAGGGAATATTTTAATTTTGTAACAACTAAAAGTGATAAGGATCAATCAAATGACCTGAAGGAGCATAATTTATGGAAGCATTTATAACTATAGTTAAAAAATTCAAATGGATTGATTCCCCTTTTTAGTTCTAAGTCCCTTTTCTCTTACGACCCTTCCTCTTATAAATGGATCTCTTGAGCTATTATAAAAGAAAACCACACCATGTATGGAAAATTCCTATTGGACAAATGTTATATTTTCCATTTAAACATTAATATAAGTTTGTTTTATAAGTTTTGAATACTTGTCTAAGTTTTCAAGTGATGTACAGTGATGAGAAGTGATAACTCTCTATCATTCCTTCCCTTATCCTTTCATGTCTGAGTAAGAGTTCTTAATCTAACAGGTCATATAGAGTTTAATCTAGTGCGTAAAGTATATTCAAGTGTATATTTATCCTTAGAGTGTGCAATATACCCTCTAGCTCATTTTCCTTGTATTTTTGCTCACACCTCACCTCTATATTGAAATACTCATGTTATAACCCATTGAGACTTAGAGATTATCTTGTATACTTTATTGCATTATGGTAGAAAATATGATGGTCATGTGGAAGATATTATTGGTGCATCAAATTATTTAGAGTAGGTTTAATTTATGAATTTTATAACTCTTTTCCCCAATAAATAAGTATTAGGTTGAGTGACAAACATTGCATGATATATTTAGGGAGCTAACCTGTAAACCTAGATGTTCATTTCTGATTTAGGTACACCCACATACCTAGAAATGTTCCCATATTGCCCAAATCTATAAGAAGCCTAAAAACCCTCTTATAAGGTGAAATATTTGGTTAAAATAGTTATATCATGCCTATTGGGACCTATTATCTTCAATATAACTTGTCAAGGTGAATGTTGGTCTTGACAAACACCAACTATAAACTAGTGTGCTACCCAGTATTTGGTGACTCCTTAAAGTAAATCTAGTTTTAGACCATTTTTTTGTTATAAAATTGCCCCTATAATTCATGGTCATCACTAGGTAATCCTATGATAGACCATCCAATCCTATGAATCCACCCATTTATTTTGAGATCCCTCTTACAATTCAGTATCCATAGCCTAGTCTACCCTTTGAAGAATGAGTAGATTTTGCTAGAGAGAGAAGAGGAAGAGGCTAAAGAAGTGGAATATCTTGGAGAAGAAGACATGGATATACCTTATGGTTTCCACACCTTCAAAAATATTAACCCCATTTAATTTCATGCATATGATGCCATCCCTCTCAACACCACAAAAGGTATGCCCACATCCAATGGTAAGGGTCGTATCACACCTAGTGAGCACATCAAAGATGTCTCTAACTTTTATAATTTCCATAATATTGTTAGATATAACATTACCATTAGGATTATTTACATGTCCATTAAATGGAAGGTTCTTGATTGGTATAGGACTCTAGAATGTGGATGCATCTCAACATGGGATGAGTTTGGAGTGTTGTTGACTTCCAAATTTGGAAATGAAAGTGACCCTGCCTCTCTCATTCATCAAATCAAAATGATAAAAGGGGGACCAATGAAATAATGAATTATTTCGATGAAAGGTTTTAGAATAATTGGCATTAGTTTCCTCTTCCCATGAGACCACCTACTAGCTTTGTATTCCTTACTTGAAATCCATTAGGACTAAAATTGGTGTCATATTTAATGTATGGGTGGTTTTACACTCCCTGAAGCATATGAGATTTTTATCAAAGTTGAGAATAGTCTCATCTTAGATGGAATATTGTCACCTAAAGTGTATATTCCTCCATTATCTCATGCTTCTACTAATGCTTCAAATGTGGCTCAAACTCCTAACATCAATACTAATCCTAGAGCTACTCCTAAGAAACATGATAATACCATGGATAAAGATGTAAAAATTTAGAGGTTAAGAGCTTAACTTAGGGAAGCTAACATACAAAAAGGTGCCTATCAGAACCCTTACCCCTATTAGAAATATTATGGTCAAAAATATGGAAGAGGGAGAGGCTCATGACAGCCTAATCCCAATAGACCTATTAATGCATACAATCCTAACTCTACCACCAATGCAAAGGAGATGGTACCAGTTCATAGTAATTTGGTGTAGGGAGAAGATTGGTAGAAAGAGAAATTCATGTATGAAAATCAAAATGGAGATAAATATCTAGTGTCTCAAGGTTTATTTACTCCTCTCCTATCAAATGAATATGAGGTGATGATGTAAGCTAATGAAGGTTGGAAACCTCAAGGATAAATCTTCACCAATTTTCTAGTTTAGGGTAGCATTGTGCTAAATCAAGGAGCCTCTATTGAAAATAATATAAGGTCCAAAAATAAATCTCTAGGAAATGGTAATATCATGCTTGTAGGCTCATCCAACCACCCTACAAGGCAATAAGATATAGCTACACGTGTGATCATTCCAAAGGCTTCTGTGGTACTTCTAAAGGCTTCTTCACCTCCAACAAGTCAAAATGTGGTAAGGTCTGGCCCTATCCCTTAAGTTCCAAGTATTTATCTACCTAAAATAGCCCAAGAGAAAGTAGGTATATCTTATTTAAACATTATATATTATTTTAAGAGTAATAAAACATCCATTTCCCTTTGGGATGTTTTACATGTGTCTGGTTAGAAGGAACTCCTCTAAAATAAATTATCTATTATCCCCGCTAGTGTCTCACCCTCAAATCAAATTAAAATTAATGTTTTCCTTATAGTTATCCATAGTACCATTTTTGAACCATCTACTAGGGATGAGAAACCTCCACCATTTTATCTCACTCTCATAGTAGGTGATAAGTTGGTCCATAATTGCATAGTGGATAGTGGAGCTTCAATTTTAGTCATGCCTAAGGTAGTAGCTAACAAATTGGGTTTGAAGTATGAGCCTCATTATAAAGGAGTTATCCAAATGGATGGTACCCTTATAAAAACTATAGGAGTGATCAAAACATTTAAGATTTTCCTACACGATTATCCTATCTTTCCTATCTTACAAGACATAGTTGTTGTTAATCTCTCCACCCACTTTGAAATCTACCTATCAAGGGACTTTATTGCCAAGATTGGTTGATGTATTTTATCTGATTTTTCCTTATTGGACTTCAATATGAGGTATGGTACCAAGGTGGTAATTAAGACATAACATCTTACAAGGTTTCATATTGAACCTTACATCAAGACAAGTTCTAATTTGAACTATGTTATTCATGAAGAAAAAGATTATATTCCAGATGATGGAACTTATTCCAAGCTTGAGGGAATTATAGATTAGTTTCATGATGAATATGTTACTAATACTTATGATAAGGATCCTTATTCTCTCATGAAGGAAAATGATCTAGGGACATATTGTATACATGAATAAGGAATACAAACACCTCTACTCACCAAGGAAGAGGGTGAAGATGATGAGCTATGGAAGATGTTTTTTGATGGTTCAGTAAGTAAGGTTGGTATAGGAGTTGGTGTTATGTTGGTCTCTCCATCTAAATAAAAATATTATGCTTCATATAAATTTCATTTAATTTTCACTTGTAATGTGGCTGAGTATGAAGGTTTAATTCATGGCCTTTAATGGGAAAGGAGAAAAGGGGTCAAGAACCTACAAGTGTATGGAGACAACAAGTTGGTTGTGCAATAATTGAGGAAGGTGGTTGTTTCCAAGTAACCTTTTCCTAAGTCACATAGGCATTGGGTATGGGATCTACTTTAATAATTTAGTGCATTCAACATTCACTCAGTCCTAAGGGAGTAGAATGGTCATGTCAATAGACTAGCTACTATAGGATCCCAATTTGACACTCCAACTGCCATAAAGGAGAAAAGAAATTAGTCTCATATTAATATAATTATTAGACCTTCTGTAATTGATAATTAATTCTCCTAGAAAGTGTTTGATAGTGACAAACACATTACATGCTTCTTGCAAAATGAGGCTAAGTTTTCTTCAAGAAATTAGGGAAGACTCTAAGAATAATTGGGTGACAAGATTCTGTAACTAAAGACCAATAAGATACCTAAGGATTTGGTGACCTTAAAAAGTATATTTAGTGAGGATGATTAAAATAATAAATATAAATTGAGTATATCTACAAATGAGGATAATTATGAAATGGTCTTGATCTTCAAAGACAAACTCCTCAAACTAGGAAAGATATGTTCTACATTAGAAAAGCAAGCATTCATTGAACTATGTAAAGAGTTTCATGATATATTTACTTGGGAATATAAGGACCTCAAGGGATTTTATCTTAGTCTAGCACACCATACCATTGATTTTTAACTGGGAGTTAAATCGGTTAGACAAAATCAAAGACCCATCAACCCCAAGGTTGAACAACTCATGAGGATGGAGCTCACCAAGCTCCTTTAATCTAACATAATATTTCCCATCAAGCATTCAATATGGGTGGCTAACCTTGTTCCTATTAGAAATAAGAATGGGGATATAAGGATTTGTATAGACTTTAGAGATCTTAATCAAATATCACTATCCTCTACCCTCGATGGAGAATATTCTATAGATGGTTTTAGGTTCTCAATGTTTCTCTCTACTAGATGGCTATTTAGGCTACAATCAGATTTTATTCAATGAAGGTGATCAGTTCAAGACATCCTTCACTACTAAATGGGGAACTTTTGCTTATAAGAATATTCTTTTTAGTTTGTCCAATGTCAGTGCCACATTTTAGAGAGTAATGTACATAGCCTTCAAAGGTTTAATCAATAAGTTGGTACTAGTTTATCTAGATGATATAATGATATTTTATAAGGATGATAAAGAACACATGTAACATTTAAGGCAAGTGTTTGAAAGATGTAAGCAATATGGGGTATCCCTTAGCCCAAAGAAGTGCATATTTATTGTTCATGAAGGTAAACTCTTGGGACATATTATTTCCAAGAATGGTCTAATTATCGATCCTAAGAAAATAGAAGCTATCATAGGTTTATCATTTCCCTTGCATAAGAAAGGTATTCAAATTTCCTTGGGTAAAATAAATTTTGTAAGAATATTCATACCTATTTTTTCATCTTTAGTAAAACCTATCACAACTATGCTCAAGAAGAACTAAGTCTTCTCTTGGACCAAAGAGGGTAAGAGTAGTTTTGAAGCCATAAAGAAAGCAATTAAAGAAGATCCTACCTTTGTGAATATAGATTTTACTAAAGAATTCATATTGATTCATTTTATAACCTTGATATTATCTCATCCATATTGATGCAGAATAATAATGAGGGTGTGGAGTATCTAATTGCATTATCTAGTCAAGGTTTATAAAATTACGAAGTGAAATACACCTTTGTGGAGAAACATGTCCTTGTTGTTATAAGAGGACTAAATAAGTTTAGACACATGGTGTCAAATAAAAAGATTTAGGTTATGGTCTCTCATCCTAGCACCAAATAATGTCTTTTAAGGAAGGATCTCAATGAAAAGAGGGTGGGGTGGATCACTATGTTGATAGAGTATGATGTTGATATCAAAGTGACAAACCCGGTAAGGGGAAAATGCCTCTATGAGTATCTAACTTTAGATCTTCATGAATTAAAATAGGAATCTCTAGTTAACCATGAGTGTCACCAACCAGCTGGTTCATTACCTCCATAAAATTAGACATGGCACATGATCATATTTATCCAAAATGGTAAGTAACTTGATAATATGAATATACCACAAAGGAGGTATTTTAGATTGCAATCTATACCCTTATATCTTGTGGATGTCATGTTGTTTAGGAGAGATGTCAATGGTGTGCTATTCAGATGCATTGATAATGACTAGTTTAGAGTGTTTCTTGAGAAGTTCCATGAAGGGATAGTAGGAGGCCATTTCTCTCCAAGGATCACAGTTTACAAGATCATGAAGGATAGATATTATTGGCCTAGCCTCTTCAAGGATTTCCATGCTTGGGTGAGAAGGTGTGGAAAATGTGCCTTATTTATAGAAAAGTAGAAGCTCACAGCTCTTCCTTTGAAGCCTATCCAAGTGGACCAAACTTTTATGTAATGGGGTCTTGAATTCATTGGCATGATAAACCCCCCATCAACTGTTGGTCACAAATGGATACTCACAACAACTAAATATTTTACCATATGGGTTGATGTAGTAGAATTGAAGGAGGCTAACAAGAGTGCCATCTTGGATTTATATGAGAGCATCATAACAAGGTTTGACACCATTTATACTATCATTTTAGATAATGATCTTGATTTTATGGGTGATAAAATAATTTATTGGGAAAGTAATAATGGCATATTCTTGAGCATTTCATCCAATTATTACCCTCAAAGTAATGGGTTGGCTAAATCTACCAATAAGAACCTAATCATAATAATTAATAGAACCTTGGAGTACAACCAAAGAGCTTGTCACACTAAACTAAAGATAACCTTATGGGCTAATAGGATAACTCCCAAGAGGTTAATAGGGAATTCTCCCTTTGTGCTTGTCTATGGAAGGGAAGCTAAGTTGTCTATATCTCAAGAGTTTTCATCCTTGGAATTAGCACGCCAACTAGAGTTTCTTTAGAACACTCCCATGGAATTGATATTGATAGAACTAATGGAGTTGCAAGAGACTAGAGGTAAGGCTAATCAAGCCATGGAGCATCATTGGGTACTAATAAAGAGGTATTTTGATAAGAAGGTAAATCTAAAATCATTTTAAGAAGGTGACATATTCTTGAAATGGGATGAAGATAGAGCAAAGTTGGGCATGCATACTAAGTTTGATTCCTTATGGAGTGGACCATATGTTATCACAAAGTGCAAGCAAATTAACTCCTTTTAGTTAGCAAGGATGAATGGAGAAGAACCACATATCCCTGTGAATGGGATACACTTAAAACCTTACCATTGAGAGTTGAAAGTCTATCTTGTAAATATTAGGTTAGGTGTGTGTTTCTTTTCTTCTTTTATTGTGTCCTAATAAGTGCTTTGAAGCATAGTGTGTTTTGTCTAGTTCCTTGCTTTGTATTTTGTTCCTATTATTTTCTTATGTTTTTAATATTATTTTTAAGTAGTTTATATGTCCAACCTATATAATTGTGACTCAATAGCCAAATGGATAGGATTAGGCAACTGGTCATGACATAGAAAGCATACCACCCTAGGGAAATTGCCAAAGATGTTGACAATTTTTTCCCACAACCTAAAATGGGTCAACCCCTATAGTCAAAATCTTGTATAGGGGATTTTTATAATGTCATAGGGTATGTTGTGGATTTGTTTGAGGTCATTTCATATTAAATTTTAAATGGGTCATGGCCTAGCCTAATCTTTATGTCTTTTGGTGTCTTAAGAATCATTTTGATCATATATGCAAGTAGCAAATTTTTATGGTGTTAAGTAGTCACAAAAGTAGGTCTAGAAAAGCCTAAGGTTACACTTGGGAGTTTTGTTCAAATTTTGGCCAAGTGAATGGAGCATTTAGATTTCCTTCAGAGGAACTTTCCACACAAAGCCTGCAACGAATATACAAGGCTCATTTCTTTTAGGACTTTTGTTTTAGGGTTTTTGGCTAAGTGTCAAGAATTGTTTTAGATCTTTTGTTTGGCAAAAATTCCCTAAAGGGTCATTTCTTTGAAGGTCAATTTTCAAAGGTTTCAAAGGGTATATTACAAGAAATTGGCCCAATACACTTCTCCTAAAGGGAAATTTTTCAAGCAAGTTCCCTCTACAACTTTCATAAAGGGTAGTTTCTTGGGAAAATGGTCCACTTCAAGATTTTTAAAGGGAAATTTTGAAAGAAAGTGTCCCAAACACTTTTTATGAATGGTGATTTCCTTCACCAAAGGTCCAGTGAAAAATTATTCAAAGGAAACTTTTTACTCACTAGAGGGTCCAATGCAGAAATCTCAAATGATATTTATATGGGAAAGTGACCCAAAGTAGAGTTTCCAAAGGGTAAGTCTTCAATGAATCCACCCAAATTAGAGTTTTTGAAGGGTAAGTCTTCAATGAGGTAGACCAAATAGAAAGTCCTAAAGGAAACTTTTCATTTCTTTGAAGGACACTTTTAAAATTTTTGAAGTACACTTTTCAAGATTTTTGAGGGTCACTTTTCCAAAGGTAAAGGACTAATTCCTTCAAAAAAAAGACATTTGACAACACAATATCTTTCAAGAAAATTATCTGAATAATTTTACCAAAAGAATTCTTCTACAAGAAAGGGCCTATTTCAAAGTTATAAGGGGTATCTTTTGGAGAAATTATCCCAAAAAAAAAATCCCAAAGGGAAATTTTCTTAGCAAAGTATCCCAAATAATTCCCCAAAGGGTATGTTTCTCAGGGAAATAGTCCACTTCAAGGTTTTGAAGGGAATTTTCTCAAACAAATGTCCTACACACTTTCTTCAAAGGATCTTTCTATACTGAGGTGGGCCAAGTCAAAATTCTAAAGGGAACTTTTCAAGAAGGATAAAGACAAAGACATGGATTCTTTTAGACATTTTGTTTGAGATGGAGATCCTAAGAGAATTGCTCAAATGTAGAGACAAAGCAAGCAATTTCCTTTAGAGAAAGTGTTCCATGTAAAGCTTGTAGAAATTGTACATAAAAAGTACCAAAGAAATAGTTGTCTAGAAGAAATGGTCCTAGCAAATGACCATTAAAGTTCAATTTTCTTATAATCTAACATGTGGCACAAGAATGGGAGCAGATAGATTGATGAACAAATCTAAAGATCAAATGCATGGGTGCCAAGTGTCAACAACACATTAGCTTGAGTATAAGATCAATGAATCACACTCATTCACTATAGGCATATCCAATAGAGTGACTATGATTCAAGCTAGTTCTCAATGATCAATTAGAACAAAGGGAAGACAAGTGACTTAGGTAGAGGTTAAAGAGTTGTTTTTTGACTTAGGAAAGAAAACATGATGGAGCCAAGCTCGAACACAATTCATTTGGGGCCAAGAGTGGATATTTTAAGACCAGAAAAAATCTCATATGCTTCAGGGAGTTTAACTTATGGGTTGATAGGATCATGCCTAAGAGAGCTACATGTAAAATCCATTTTGAGCTTGTTTATGGAGCTCAAGTAGTTTTGCCTATGAATTTGTAGTTGCCAAATTATCAACTTATGCAGCAACTAGAGGATGATGAGTAAATCAACCACTATGAAAGCATGATGAACTAGATTATTGAGCTTGATGAAATTCAAAGACAAGCTCATGAAAGACACCTCAAGTTCAAGGAAAAGCTAAAGAAAATATTTTATAGGAAGGTCACTCCAATAAATTTCCAAGTAGGTGATCTGGTTCTAATTTAGGATAGTAGGCATGAAGAGAAAGATAAGCATGTTAAATTTGATACCTTGTGAATGGGTCCCTATTCCATTGATTTATATATTGGGAGATCATACTTTCTTATTAAGAGACTTAGATGGTGAAATACTTGAGCTACCAATCAATGATAGACATCTAAAATACTTCCTTGATTGAGTCTGTAACTTGTGTAAATTTTTGTATAATGTATAGTTCTATCTTTCTATTGTCTCATTACTTTGTTTCCCCTTTGATTCAATCTTTGTTTGCATAGCTTCCTTTCATGTTTCTGTCATGTCATTTTTAGATCCTCCTAATTTTTTTTTTAGTTTTCCATGTTTTATTGAGCCTCCATGAATGTTTGCTAAAAATTGCTAAGTCTTGACTCTGTGACCTATTAGATTGGCACCTAGTCTTATGTTTTAGGGTTTTTTGTACACCAACAGGGGGTATGCATCCCTGAGTGAGAGCCATTATTAGTGCTTAAAATTGCACTGAAGCAATTGATCCTTTATCAAGTATAAGTGCCTAAGTCTCAACCCAATTTTTATTTTGAAAGGTTCACTCAAAGGTCAAGTTTCATGTTAAATTTGCTAAGTCTTAATTTGGTCTTTACTAGTGTGTGTATTAAGCCCTTAGACTTTTTTGGTTTTTTGTGCAAACACTTTGCCTGATAGAAATAGGTCTTTGGATTTTTTATCTCAAATAAAAATCTTGAAGACTTATTTCTATCAAAAAAAGTGTTCCCAAAAAAAGTAAAAATAAATTCAATGTTTTGGCCAAAGTGTTCATGAAAATATTGAAGACCTATTTATTTCAAACATTTTTTCTGGTACAAAAGGTACAAAATCCAAATCCTTATGGGTATTTTGTTCATAGAAAAATCTTGATAAAAATGCATTGCTTTAGTAAAGTCCAATTTGTTTTGGGAGAATATTTGTATAAAAGATCCGAAGAAATTTACTCAATTTTTTTAAATTTTGATGTTCTCATAGACGTCATTAATGGTCAAATGAAGATCATTGATAGTCATGAAGATGTTAAAATTAAGCCCAAGTCAAGGACCATAGGGGTTTAAATTTTGATGGTCTTTTGGATGTCATTGATGATCACACAAATGTCAAAGATGAGCCAGATAGAGATCAATAGTCTATATTTTATCCTAGGTTTAAGGGATTAATGAAGGTGGGAAGCCAAGCTCAATCATACAGAAGATAAAAGCATACAAATTCTCTTATACACAATAAGGATCCATTGAATGTAATCAACTATTTTTCAAGGTTTTGTTATAGATTAAATAATATTCCATTTGATCTTGGAGGTAGGCTCTTTTTAGAGTTAGTGTATGGATTTGGTTCATTTCTTTCTTACTCTTTCTTTCCTATCCTCATTTGTATATAGTTCCTATACATTATTTATTTTCTTTATCTTGTGTTTTTATTTGATCTTAATAAGTCTTTTCAAGATATTCCTTGGCTTCAGTTTCATCCAGTCACTCAAAAAAGGGACTTCTCAAGTTAGCACTGTAGGTGTGGTTGACTATGGGTTTGAAATTTGAGCTTGATGTTTTAATTTTGGGGAGACTGGTAAAGACCAATGAGTAGGCTAGTTGTTACCTAAAATTTTGAGCCTTATTCTAATCTAAAATTGATTCTCATGAGGATTGCATATGCATGATGAAAGTTTAAATTATTATAAAATAGTCATATTTGCACTTAAACAACATTCATTTCTTGGGGTAAAGTTTGCAACCAAGGATGATTTATTGAAGATTAGACACTTGACCAAATCCAAAAACTCAAATAACTTGGTTCCTAAACTTTGTAAGAAATATAAAATGGTTTATAAAAATAAAAAATATAGAAATAAGAGCTCATTGCAAAACTCAAAAGGAAATTTCTAAGAAAAGGTGATTTGGGCAATCCTCACTAGGGCTATGGATGTCTGGATGGAAGTGAAGCAAGGCCTTGAGTGGATCTAAAGGCATATCTATTAGGGATATGTATGCCTGGTTGGTAGCAGAGCAATGCCCAATCCTTACCTAAGCTAAAGAATGATTTTTGATGAATATCCAACATGTTAAAAGTTAACGTCAATGGTTAAAGACATGAAGTATGGAAATTGCTCTATAAATCCCATGGCAAATGGTAAGTGGAATTAGAGCACACACATAACATGATTATTTTTTGATGTTTGATTCCAAATTTTCATGTGTAAAACTTGTATTAACCATGAATTTATGTTAATAATGGTGCTTGATCAAGTGGATTGAATAACCTAATTATGATTCTAAACCAAAGTCTCTAAATTTTAAAACATATTTTTATGAGAATTCACTTGATCAGGGTATCACTAGCATGTTTACACATTATTTTTATTTAAATATAATCTAAACCTCATTTAGTTAGAATATTTTTTCATGATTCTGGTTTAAATCTTATCTTAATTTTCTAACATTAGATCTTTGTACTTCAAATTGTAGGCTTAATTAGAATCCATCTAAAATGGGCAATGCTTAGGTTTCATGATTTAATGTTAATATTGGTTTTTTAATAGCCTTTGGTCTGTCAAAATCTGAATTGAATTTATTTTTTATCACCCTAAGACCCTAATTCCAATTACCCTAGCTCAATTATTTCCATTTTAATTCAAAATTGGAAAGAACATTTTACATGGGAATGTTTTTTTTTAAAAATGCCATGGACTTAGTTAAATTTTTATATTAAGGCTTGGTCATGTTTATTAACATGCCCAAAAGTTAGTATAAAAATCCATGCTTGGTCCCTTTTAGGTCCTAAGACCCCTCAGCCTATGTTTAAAGATCCAAATAATTTTTTGCAAATTGTTTAAATTTTGATGGTCTTGTGGACATCATTAATGGTCGTGAGGATGTAAAAATTAAGCTTGGGTCAAGGACCATAGGGGTTTAAATTTTGATGGTCTCATGGACATCATTGAGAGTGATATGAAAATTAAAGATGAGATAGATAGAGATCAATTGTTTGTATTTGATCCTAGGTTTAAGGGATCAATGGAGGTGGGAAGCCAAGATTCATCATACATAAGACACAAGTGTACAAATGATCTTATCCATGAGAAGGAGAAATTAAATGGAAGCAACCACATTTCAATGTTCTATTATAGATTAAATAATCTTCCATTTGATCTTAGAGGTAGGACCTTTTTGGAGTTAGTATACAACTTTGGTTCATTTATTTCTTACTCTTTCTTTCCTATCCTCATTTGTATATAGTTCATATACATTATTTGTTTAATTTGTCTTGTGGTGTTATTTTCTCTTAATAAGTATTTTCAAAATAGCCTTTAGTTTGGGTATCATCTATTCACTCAAAAAATCAACTTCTCAACTTAAGAATATAGGTTTGGTTGACTATGGTTTGAAATGTGATCTTGATGTTTTAATTTTTGGGAGACTGGTAAAGACCAATGAATAGGCTAGTTGTTCCATAAAATATTAAGTCTTGATCTAATATAAACCTAATTTTGATGAGGATTGCATATGAATGATGAATTTTTAAATTATTATATCATAGTCATTCTTACACTTAAATAACATTTATTGCCTAGGGTAAAGTTTATAACCAAGGATGATTGCCTGAAGATCAGACATGACCAAATCCTAAAATCTGACTAACTTGGTTCCTAACCTTTGCCAAAAAATTGAAAGGGTCTATAAAAATTAAAAAATATAAAAATAAGAGATCATTTAAAAACTCAAAAGGAACTTTCTAAGCAAAGGTGATTCGGGTAATCTCCATCGGGGATATGGATTCCTAGCTGGTAGTGGAATAAGGACTTAAAGTGAGCCAAAGGCATCTCTGTCAGGGCTATGGATGTTTGGATAGTAGCATAGTAATACCTAAGCCTTACCTAAGCTAAATCATGGATTTTAATGAATATCCAACATGTTATAAGTCAATGTTGATGGTTAAAGACATGAAGTCTAAAAATTGCTCTCTAAATCCTATGGCAAATAGTAAGTGGAATCAAAGCACACCCACAACATGACTAGGTTTTGATGTTTGATCCTAATTTTTCATGTGTAGAACTTGTTTTAACCATGAATTGATCATAAAAATGGTTTTTGATCAAGTGGAGTGACTATCCTAATTATGATTCTAAACCAAAGTATATGAATTTTAAAACATATTGCTATGAGAATTCACTTGATCAGGGTGTCACTAGCATGTTTGCAAATTATTTTTATTTGAAGATAATATACACCTAGTTTGGTTAGCATATTTATTCATGATTCTATTTTAAATATTATCTTAATTTTATAACATTGGATCTCTATACTTCATATTACATGTTTAATTAGAATCCATTTACAATGGACAATGCCGTGGTTTCATTATTTAATGTCAATATTTGTTTTTTACTAGCTTTTGGTCTATCAAAAGCCAAGTTTAATTTATTTTTGATCACCTTGAAACCTTGATTCCAATTACCCTAGCTCAATTCTTTCCATTTGAATTTAAAATTGGTGGGAATATTTTTTAAAAAATGCCACGGACTTAGGTAAATTTTTATACTAAGTCTTGGTCATGTTTATTAACATGACCAAACCTTAGTCTAAAAATACAATCTTGGTCCCCTTTAGGTCCCAAGACCCCTTATCATATGTTCCTCATGGTCTAAACTAACACATGGTCCTTTTTATTTAGCAAATCCCCATTTTATTTTAATTTTATTCTAAAAATTTAGCCTAAAATTTTAATTTATATTTATTGATATGAATCAAAATCTTGGTCTAAGATTGTAGCCTACGTTTTATATTATTTCCAAGATCTAACTTAGTTATTCTCTCAATGTCCACATGCATCAATAGTGTTTTACTCAATGGATTACAATCGATGGCATGATTTTTCTTGAGAAATAGAGATAAAAAGGTGTGAGTTCAAATTCAAAATATTAAGCTTATGGTATATAATAAAGCTTGAGCATGTTCCCATCAATCGATGGTACATGGTTAAGCATACACCTTATGATCAATGGGGAATAGTAAGTTAATATTTTAGACCAAGCCCAAAGTGAACATGGTGATGAAATGCATCATAACCACATTATATATAATATTGAGCAAACAATGGTGTTCAATCCTTTGGATCAAAATCCAATAGAACACATTGATCCATCCTAGCAAGATCTAATGGTGCAAGATCAAAGGGTCCCTTTTGTTATGTTCTAACTTGGTCTAAGGATTTACCCTAAAGTTTCATTGTATTTATTAATAAAAATGAAACCTTAAGTTAAAACAATATGCTAAGACATTTTTAATTAATCACGAGGCCTCCTTTTATTATGCTATGAGCTTAATCTAAACTTTAGTCTAAAGTTTTATTCATGTTAATTTACATAAATGAAACCTTAAACTAAAGACTTTATATTAAGCTTTATATCATTCCTTGAGTTTTACCTTAAGACAATTTTCATTATTTATATGAGCAAATCATGCTCAATCTCATGGATTGTAATTTGGCAATGTGTATTTGATCAGATGAAAAGATCTAACAACATGAGAGCATAGTTGAAAAGTAAATACATGGTCATAGGCTAAAGATTTAGCATGTTCCCAAAAAATTAATATATGTGTTCAAGTGTACATAATATGATCTATGGTACATATTAAGTCAATACTTTTCAACAAATCCCAGAATGAATACAAGACCACCACTTGGCAAGAGTGCATTAACCTTACAGGATTGATAGAGTAAGATGCAGAGAGCCTATGAAGCTACCATGTGATACCTTTTTGATGCAAGACCTATATACATCCAATGGAATTTGATCCTTTGGATCACGATAAATGGCATGCATTTTTTTAGGTGAGTGGATCCAATGGTACAAGACAAGATAATCTTTTTAAAGGGATAAAAACTAACAATAAAGTGACATGTGCCTAGATTAGAGCCAATGAAGTGGCCTAGTCAGATTTAATCCTTGAGAGTGCCTAATTAGATCTAATATGGCATACCAAGTGTCAATATGTGGCAAAATTTAGCTAAGAAGCTAAAATTAATTATTATTCCATGGATGGGTAATGATTAAAAGCATAAAAGGAGGTCTATGAGTCATTCCAAAGAATAATTTTCAATCATAACCATGGATAATTTTATACTTATACCATAACCATAGATCATTCACATGTCATTATTGAAAAATCAAGGTTTTTTCATGGCATGCACTAAAGGAAATGTAGATATTCAATAAGTTCTAACTATGAAAGCAAGTGATCAAGAGCTTCTCCAGATGGTTTCACATGAGGAAAAAGTATATTTGGATCCTTAAATGAATATTCTCCTTCCATCTCATATGAAGACATCTCTAGCCATGAAATCAAGAGTTTGTTATAAAAATTCATCATTCATTATAGAGGTAGTTAGAGTAATGATTATTTTCTTTCAAGTGGATGAAGATATCAGGTGTGGCATGTAATATTTTATATATAGAAACATCTTGGTAAAATTGGGAAGGTTGTTATGCAATTTTGTAGATTACAACCCACAGTCCCAAAATTGAAAATGAATAACTAGGGGGCTTCTCCTCTACTCAAGGTTGTTGGTTGTTGTTTTAGGTGTTCATTTTCTCTAAGTCTAGGTTGAACAAGAATTTATGGGATCAATTATTATGTGTATATCTTCTCTCCCTTGCTAAGGTGGTTATAGTTATACAACCATTAGTGAGATTTGAGAGAATTTTTATGTTTCCCTTATCAAAAGAACAATCTCACCATACTTATCCCCATGGTATAATTTTGAAATATTTATGTTTGTAATATTTTTTTTCAAGTTAATAAAAATGCTTTTGGTTCCTTGCTATTTATTTTTGATGAAGTGCAACAATCTATTTTTCAAATATTGTTGACTTGATATCTAGTTTTATGTTCCTTATTGGTTATCATTTTGAGCATGGATCTAGGTTATAAAACCCCTTTTGCATTATCTTAGAATATTTTGTTGAATAACTTATTAGGGCACCCTAGGTTTATGGATTTGACAAGATAGAGTTTTTTGAAAGTTTAGTTTTAGTGTATGTTCTATTCTTTTCAAGGATCATTTGGTATTTCCCACTAGCTTGCATTTGAGTTTCTCTACATTTGTGATAAGGAATGATGTCATGAATCTTGTAAGATACCCTACTATTTAAAGGCCACCAACATGCCACCTTATTTTTTTATAATTATCCAACTTTTCCTACCTTTTTAAATAATGCATCCTTTACATACTATAAGTGTTATTTACTTTGCAAATGCATAAGATCTTGCATATTTGAAATGTGTCTATAGTTTTTAATTTAAATACCCCTATTGTTGAATATTCTATATAATGACTATTGTAGTCTCTTTCCCATATATCTTTAGTAGCTTCTATACAACTTAGAGCTTTTATGCATTTTGTGTGACAACCCTTCACAGTTGAAGTGTGCAAACTTGGTCATATTTGTTTCTTGTGCCAAAAATCCCCATGGAGGTTGAATTATATAATATCTCCATGTGAGTAAGCTACCCCATAGGTCCTCTCACCTTGGTTTAGGTAAAGTCAGAAGTAATAAGAAGATGATCATACCCTTTCAGTCATTTTTGATATTTGGTCTAATATTGATGCCAAACCCTTCCCCAACTACAATGACATACCAGTGGGTTTTTCATCATTTTTTTCCATTTTCTTTCAAGTGTGTAAGGTTGAGTGCATGATGTGTAAAACTGGGAACCAACTATTAGCTATTTAGATAGCACCTAATAGAGGTCATATTTGTTTGAGTTTGACCCATACCTAGATTAGCATGGGAATGGTCTAAGGTTTTGGGATGAATATAACTAGACCATACCTCTAGGATTTTTTCAGGCTAGCTCCTCAAATTTTATAATTTGGACCTTTAGTTTAGAAACCTAAAACTAGTTGGAGTGAAAAGAGTCAAGAAATTTTCATAAAGTAAAACCTATTATAATATGTGGTGATTCACCAAGAATTTGGTAGATCCACTCTTGAACTCAAATTCTATATCACAATAATGAATTATGAAAGAAGCTAATGCAATGCTTAATATAGTTTTTATACAATAGTATTCCATATAGAGGTCAGTGTAATACACTCAAACTAGGGAGCAATGAAAATAAGGCCTAGTTAAAGACACTTAAATTTAGCTATCCACTATATTCTTGAGAGATCAATGCTAAGAGACAGTATATGACCTGTAAAGAAAGTTTCTAGAATTTAGGTTGAGCTTGGACATGGAAGAGGAAGATAACATTCACATTTACATATTAAACAAACACTAAATATAGATTATCAAATGAATGCAAAATACTCTATTCACTACTCTAGAAGGTGTCGAATATAATTTTGGCAGAGTCTAGTCATACCAGCCTAAGGGAAGAAAAATAATAGCTTGAAGGATATATTTATAGAAAAAATGAAGAAAGAGAGGATTTTTTTTGCTCAAAATGGAATCAAATGAGCTCAAATCCATTTGAAATTTTGTTTCAGTTACCTCCATAAATTAATCTCATTTAAACCCTTCTTGATTGATTCAGGTCACTTTAGTCTATTTCACCATTGCATTATTCTCTTGGTGATGCTCTATGGTGATTACAATGGTGGGATCAAGTTGTTTTAGCTAAGTTTTAACATCAATGTATTTATAACAATTAGATACATTTGTTATAGTTTTGTCTTGTTATTAATTGATCCTTATTAGTTTATCAAGGCATGCAAGAGTAGAGAGAGGAGTCACTTTCATGAAATTGTCTCTAGAGAATAAGTCATTAAAGTCTACATGTCTATATTTATTTTCCATACCATCCATGACTTATTACTCATTATAAGGCTATATCCTCATATCTTGAAACTGATAGAACTACACCACCTATACTTTGAGTGGTAATTCATCAAGTCATGACTATGTTTTAAGGATGAGAAGCCCCCACTATATTTCATTTATCTACCCTTATAAAATATTAATAAAACCATATGATCCTAAAATATCTACTCCTAGTCTAATATAGATCATGCTCAAACTCAATTCCATTCATACTTGCTCACCTTGGTCAAAAATTGACCCTTCAACCTCTGTCTAAGTCACTTGGGCTTGCCTTCATTTAATTTGTCATCAAAAAATGACTTGGATCATTAACCCCTTGACTCATATCTCTCTATTGATCTACATAATTAGAATGAATATGATCCATGTTGGGGATCAACCAACAAACTTGATTACTTTTATGTAAGCAACTAAACATGGAATTAAACCAGAATAATAAGTAACTAGAATCAGAAATAGCAAAGAATAAGAGATACAAGAAACCACCCTAAAAACTTGTATTAAGCTCTTCCAAAAGGAAATAAAATGAATAAAATCACACTTTCTTCTCACACCTCTCAGATGTATATATCTCTTTCCCTCAAGAGTTTTCTCTCTCAATTACAATCAATTCCAACAACCTGGATTGATACACATATACAATAAATGTCTTGTACTATTCTATATGTTTATAAGCTATGAAGATATAATCCTATTATATAATATTAGGAATCATGAACATGCATTCTCCACCGTTAGATATACCTCTTAATCAAGGGTTCAAATCAGTCCTACCAAAAATAGAAACGCAGACTCAATACCAACAGTTATACTTATCATGCAAACAATCTATTCATCCATGAAAATAGACTTTCTGGATGCACAGGTAACTGACATCGGTCCCTACCTGTCTACAAATGACTAACATCGGCTGATCCATAACTGATGCCGATAGCTCCTAGTCGACCCCTGACCAACGTCGGTCACTCCTGACTGATGTCGGTGCTTTTGTAACTCCAACAACCTGTAATTTACTCATTTGGTGAAGCTTTTAGCTCCACAACTCAACAATCTTCCACTTGGAGATAAACAACTACACCAGTACCTGTACAACAACATCTTCTAGCTTTTCCATCTTTAAACTCAATCTTGAAGACCAAAAAAAGTTAAATGAAGATTCAACTTCTCCTTTATTACTGGCTTTGTTAACATATCAATAGGGTTCTTATCTATATGGATCTTCTCCAGCTTCAACTCACCATCCTCCAATACCTGTCTTATGAAGTGGTACCTAAGCTGTATATGTTTGGTTCTTAAATGAAAGGCTGAATTCTTAGCCAAATGAATTTCACTTTGACTATCACTGTATAATCTGCAACTCTCTTGCTCCTTTCCTAGCTCTTCCATGAACCATGTCATCCATATCATCTCTTTGTTAGCCTCTGTGACTGCAATGTATTCTGCCTCTGTAGTAGACAAGGCAACAACCTTCTGCAATTTTGAAATCCAGCTAACTGCCGTTCCACCAACAGTGAAAACATATCATGTGGTGCTCCTCCTGCCATCTAAGTCACCTTCCATATCCACATATACATATCTATGTAGAGAAGTGTTTGACCCTCCATAGCACAAATGCCTACTGCTGGTCCCTCTCAGAAATCTGAGAATCCATTAGACTGCTTTCCAATGCTCCTTCCCTGGATTGGCCATATACTTATTGACAACTCCCACTACTTGGGCAATATCTGGTCTAGTACATACCATTGCATACATTAAGCTCCAAACTGTGGAAGCATATGGAACTCTACTCATGTACTCTACCTCATCATGTGAATTAGGACACTATTCTTTATTCAACTTGAAGTGTCCAGCCATAGGTGTGCTTACTAGTTTTGCATCCTGCATATTGAATCATTTCAACACCTTGTTCACATAATCCTCTTGAGACAAAATCAACCTGTGATTTTTCCTGTCTCTCTTGATACTCATGCCAAGGATTTTCTTTGCTACTCCCAAATCCTTCATGGCAAATGTGTGATCTAATTTCACCTTAAGCTCAGAGATATCCTACATGTGTGAACCTGCAACAAGCATATCATCTACATACTGCAACAAGATAATATATCTACCATTATCCAATCTCTTAAAATAAACACAATGGTCAGATTGACATCTAATGAAGCCATGCTCAGTCATAAACCTATCAAATTTCAAATACCATTGTCTAGGAGCTTGCTTGAGACCATACAAGCTTTTCTTCAATCTGCACATAAGTTTCTCCTTACCTTTGACCTCAAATCCTTCTGGCTGATCCATATGTATTTCTTCATCCAAATCTCCATGAAGAAATGTTGTATTAACATCAAGCTGCTCAAGATGCAAATAATCAATAGCAACTAAAGATAATACAATCTGAATAGAAGTCATTTTAACTACAGGATAAAAAATTCACCAAAATCAATACCTGGTTTCTATGCAAATCCTTTCACTACCAACCTGGCCTTATATCTCATCTATCCATTCTCTCCTTCCTTCAATCTGTAAATCCATCTATTTTTTAGTGTTCTCTTTCTCATTGGAAACTCAACCAAATCCCATGTTTGGTTCTCTTTCAATGAATCAATTTCCTCATTCATGCCAAGCTCCCACTGATTCCTAGATTCCACCTATATTGCTTCATTAAAACTCTCTAGTTTTCCACCATTAGTAAGCAATAAATAGAATAATGAAGGGGAATATCGAATTGGAGGTTTACTTACCCTTTTTGACCTCCTGATGGGCATCTGAGACTCATTCACAACATGTTGTCTACCCAAATTCTTTGATAGTGACCAGCCTCAGTCACCTCCAGGCCTATAACTGACCGATGTTGGTTCCTGTATTGCCGAGGTCGGTTCCTGCCTGACCAAAATTGGTCTCTATGTTTTCCTATCTGTGATTATTATTTTTCATGAGCTCATTTTGGATCATCACCTCGTCCAAATATCCATGGCCCTGCTCAAAATTCTTTAGCTTCTTGAGCTGATCACTATACATCACTTTTTCATTGAAAACAACATCACGACTCCTAATTATTTTGTTAGTTCCTAGATTCCAAAACTAGAATCTAAAATCTCTAGAGCCATAACCAATAAATGTGCACCTCATAGACTTAGCATCCAGCTTCTTTCTATTTTTCTTATCAATGTGCACAAAAGCTTCAGAACCAAAAACTCTGAGAAATGAAAGATCTAACTTTTTACCTATCTAAGCCTCTTTTGGAATTCCACCATCCAGAGTAGTAGAGGGTCCTCTGTTAATCAGGTAAACCACAGTGTCTACAGCTTCTACCCAAAACTATAAGGGCAAACCAGCATGCAACCTCATACTCTGTGCATGCTCCAATATTGTTTTGTTCATCCTTTTAGCAACTCCATTTTGCTAAGGTGTCCTTGGCACCATCCTTTCACTGTGTATTCCATACATAGAATAGTAACTTCTAAACTTATTGTTGTAGTACTCACCACCATTGTCAGATCTAAGGCACTTCAATCTCAAACCTATTTCATTCTCAACCAAAGCTTTCCAATTCCTAAATGTGTCAAAAACATCAGATTTCTTCTTTATGCAATAGACCCATACCTTTCTTGTAGCATCATCAATGAAAGTAACTTAATACTATGATCCTCCAATAGAAGCTACCTGAGCTGGTCCCCACACGTCTGTGTGAACAAGCTCTAACTTGTGCTTCCTCTTTGTTGACCCAATTTTGATAAATCTTACTCTCTTCTGTTTCCCAAAAATACAGTGCTCACAAAAATCTAGATCTATGCTTTTCAAATCTAAAAGCTTACTTTTTGACTTAAGAATAGTCATTCCCTTCTCACTCATGTGGCCAAGCCTCTAGTACCACAACTTTGCATCTACATCTGAAGTAGATAATACAAAAGGAGAATTATCAGTAATACAATTACATAAATAGAAAGTACCTACTCTCTTACCTCTGGCCAATACAAGTGCACCCTTGGAAACCTTCCAAGATTCAGCTGTGAGAGTTACTGTGCAAGCCTCATCCCCCAACTTTCCTACAGAAATCAGATTCCTCTTCAGGATGGGAATATGCATGACATCTCTCAACACCCATGTGTTGCCATTCTACATTTTCAGCTGCACTTTTCCTTTGCCAACAATTTTACAAGGCTCATCATCCCCTATATAAACTATTCCAAAATCTCCATGGACATAGTCACTAAAATATTCTCTATTTAGGGTTGCATGGAAAGAGGCACCAAAATCTAAGACCCAAGATTCTATATTATTATGCAAAGAGAATATAAGAGCATCTTGTGCAAAAATACCTACAACTTTTGCTTCTTCTTTACCTTCATGCTGATTTTCTTCTTTAGGTTTTGACCAACAATCTTTCCTTGCATGCCCTATCTTTCCACAATTACAGCAGGTTATCTTCTTGCCATTTTTGGATTTGGATCTACTTCTCATCTTTGACTTAGACCTTGATCTCCAATGCTTGCCCTTCTCTTTTTGTCTTCCCCTGCTTTCAAAACTTAAAGCATTCCTTGATGTTTCCTCTATGCTTTTCCTGTGAATTTCTTCATTCAAGATTACACTAACAACATCATCTACTTTTAAAATATTTGAAGCAGATGTAGTATTACTAACTGCCATTACCAAGCTATGCCAGCTTTCAGGTAAAGAGCATAAGATTAATAGAGCTTTAATTTCATCATAAAAAACTATTTTGACTGAATTTAATTGATTTACAATTCCATGGAAATCATTTAGATGATTAGATACAGATCCACCTTCCTGCATTTGCAAATTAAATAACTGCTTCATAAGATATACCTTATTTGAAGCTAAGGGTTTTTCATATAAATTTGCTAAAGTAGTCATTAACTCTACCATTGACTTTGCCTGTGATAAATTAGATATCACAGTAGATGCCAGACTCAATCTTATAGATCCAAGAGCCTTCCTATCAAGAACTTCCCATTCTTTATCTTCCATCTCTATGGGCTTCTTTAAAACCCCACCTAATGGTAAGTATAGATCTTTCTGATATAGATAATCTTCTATCTGCATTCTCCATAATTGGTAATTCTTGCCATTAAACTTCTCCATTCTTAGTTTACTTTCTTTTGCCATTGCTTCTCCCACTCAAATAGAAACCCCTGTGAGTGACCTGTAATCAACAAACACTAACCAGATCTGAAACACCTATTAGTCAACTTGAGATCTGATACCACTTGTTGGGGATCAACCAACAAACTTGATTACTTTTATATAAGTAACTAAACATGGAATCAAACCAGAATAATAAGTAACTAGAATCAGAAATAGCAAAGAATAAGAGATACAAGAAACCACCCTAAAAACTTGTATTAAACTCTTCTAGAAGGAAATACAATGAAGAAAATCACTCTTTCTTCTCACACCTCTCAGATGTACAGATCTCTTTCCCTCAAGAGTTTTCTCTCTCAATTAAAATCATTTCCAACAACTTGGATTGATACACATATACAATAAATGTCTTGTACTATTCTATCTTTTTATAAGATATGAAGATCTAATCCTATTATATAATATTAGGAATCATGAGCATGCATTCTCCACCGTTAGATATACCTCTTAATCAAGGGTTCAAATCAGTCCTACCAAAAATAGAAACGTGGACTCAATACCAACAGTTATACTTATCATGCAAACAATCTGTTCATCCATGAAAATAGAATTTTTTGACACACAGGTAACCGACATCGGTCCCTGCTTGTTTGCACATGACCGACATCAGCCGATCCATAATTGACGTTGACAGTTCCCAGTCGACCCCTGACCGACGTCGATCGCTCCTGACCAATGCTGGCGACTGTGTAACTCCAACAACCTACAATTTACTCATTTGGTGAAGCTTTTAGCTCCACAACTCAACAATCCATATATCCTCTATCAAGACTCATATACTTGTGTTACTTGTCAATTATGTGTTGATCTTAGGATCTTGTTGTTAGTCTAATACTTTATGTGCTTATGCCACATGGTGGCCTCTGAGATCCTAATAGATAGATCTAATTATTATAACTTCATTGATATGATTTTATACCTTTAATTAGGTCTCAAACTCTCTATTGTATAATCTCTTACATTTTATGTTTTAGTCTTTTCCACGACCTGACTAGTCTAGTTTAATTTTGTAGTTTTATTGGAGTCAATAGGGATAATAAAATCATCAAAATGAATATATTTAAAAATAAAAAAATTCTTGGATAAATATTAACAATCAAAATTTTTTACCTTTCTCACCAAATATAAAATTTTATTCCTAAATATGAAACTGAGTGTGATGTCTAAAAATAGTGTACCAATCTATTTCAAACACTTCATCTTATTCCTCAACTATAGCCTCAATAATGTAATGTAAATCATAAAGTCTATTATACCCATAAAAATGAATAATATTAAAAGTAATATCTACTTGATCCTAAAAGATATCAACTTCAAGTTTAATAATAGGAGGGGATGACCAATGGCCATGGGAAAGAAGGACTAAAACAAATAATAAGGATTGATAGAATAATAAAGGAAAGAAGAAAATTAAAGATAAGATTTATGAAAAATTTCCTAGCAGAGTCACAAAATTTGTTGACAGTGTATTTTTACATAAAGGAATCGAATCTTTCACCTATCATGAAGTTAAAGATGGAATCAAACCAATTTAATCATAGAGCATCTAAGGAATAAGAATTGATCCTAATATACCTAGAATATTTTTTAAATAATTTTAGAATAATTCAAAAAATCAAACATTGAATTACGCATCATTATATTTTAAAAATTAGATGATTCTTTAATGATAAAATTGGAATCAGATTAGAAAGATACACTATAACCTATCATATAAGGTAAAGCCTATGAAAAAGGTAATCTCTTGAAGAAAATACATCTAATATATATAATTTATTATCAATCTTTCTTTTTAATCAATCACTTAATACCACAATAATAAAAAAACTAAAAGAAAATAAATGAAAGAAACCAAATGAAAAATAAAAGAAATGAAAATGAAAATTGAACAAGGAAATAAAAAATAAAACTATCATACTAAATTAACATTATCAACTAATTACAAAATAAAAATAAACTATTTATAACACTAATCAACAAAATTCTATTGAACTTAAAATAACAAGTAAATAATTAAATTTTTTTTACTAAGTACTTTCAAATACTAACTAAATAAATAAAACTATGATAAAATAATAATTAAAGATAATAAATAACCAAAAAATACTAAGTAATGAAAAGTAACAACAAAAAGATAAACAAATGCATCAATAAACAAGTAACCGAAGCAAATAATGAAACTAGAACAAAAACAAGATCTAATCTAAAACATAAAAAAAAAAACATATACTATGAAATAAATGATCTAATTAAGAAACTTAAAATTACCTAAGAACAAAAATAAATGAATAGATAATATACATAACAAATATAATTATTAACTTGAAAAAAAAATAAGACAACTAATTTAAGAAGCGTAATCTAACAAAATAAGAAAATAAAAAAGATAAGATCAAATAATCTTACCAAAATAAAATAAAATAAAATATGCAATTCTCGGAATAAGAATCAACTTCAAGTATATAAATATTATTTTATTGAGAAACCATGAATCATTCTAATTAAAAACTAATTTTCAAGTGAAAATCAAGTATTTTTGATAGATCAAAAATTTGTCACAAAATGTGAGGGTTTCATCATTATTCAAGTCAAGCCTAGAAAATTCTACACATATGATTGTGTGTATGTAATAATAAAATGATATTAATGATTGATAATACTCAAATAATTAGTTATGAATAAATAAATAACCCTAAATATTCCTAAGTTATTCAAGTAAATTATTTCACCATCAAAAAATGTATTATTTGGTCTATTTGCAATTAATTATTCAATCTTAGAGATATTTGCATAAAATAAGAAAACATAAAAACATTTAAACTTAGAAGAGCTCTTAATACCTATGTATTTATTCACTTGTTATATGTATTCAATCTCTTTATAAAGTAATTCTCCTTGAGAAAACTATGAGTCAAGTTACAACTAAACTTTAGTTATTTATAGTTAGATTTAATTGACCTTTAAAGTCATTTAGTTTACTCTATAAGTTTATAAAGTTATAACTCAACTTTATAATTTTAATTTAATAAATTACAAGAGATTGAATAATAAATTAAACCAAATTACAAATTATAATTGGTGGGGGACCTTTACTTGCTTAAACCTTAATTTAAACAACCATCTATCTAATAATTATTACACTAAATAATCAATAAATACTAACATTTAAAATAGATTAAAACTCTTTAACACTAATATTATATAAATAGCATATGTCTATTAATGATCAAAATTAGGTGAATTGTAATATGTTGATTTTATGTTATGATAATAAAATTTATTGCTACTATGCAAAATAAAATATATGGTTAAATGCATAAAGTTGGGGGACAAAAAAGATGACATTCATTGGGATTTTTTTTTTCAAAGGGTGTACACCATTTTCCAAATGGCACGTGCCTATTTTTTATAAAATTTACATCCCTAAAATACCTTGGCATGGTGCTAAAGTGAAAGGGAGTATACCCTTTTCAAAAGAGTGTATGCCCTTTATGGGCCAAAGGGTGTACACCCTTTTACATTTTCACTATTTTTTAAAGCCTTGATTAAACATATAAATTATTTTTATACCTTGAAGTATCTTTCACACTTTGAAGAGGATGTGTGTGCTTTGGATTTGCATCCTGCTAGTGTGATTGAACATTTTAATTGCAGTCTTAAGTATGTTGATTGTTAAATTATAATTTAGAGGTTTCAATTTATATGTTTTTATGCATAGGTTATGAGATTAAATTTTCATTAAAATATCTAACATTAACTAATAAAATTTGTATTTTTATAGATCTAGATACAAAATCCAATGGACCCAATGGATGAAGAAAACATAGAAAAAAATTGTGATCAAAACCCTCAATAGTTTGACTTCATAAAAGAAGAAGCTGCATTGTATGCATAATATAATGCAAAATGCAAAAAATTGTAAATTATTATCAATAGTTTACATCACTCCTAAAATCATTGTCAACATAATTCACTTAATATTATATTAAAGGTCATGTTTAATGAAGTTGGAAATGTCAATTCACAACTTGATGTAATGTTGCATCAAAAAGAGGTTCTAAAATAATATTATTCTAATAAATTATCATATGATGACATTAAAAAAGATAATAAAAGAAGTCTTTTCTATATTTATTAAACCTAGAAGCACCCAACCACCACAAAAGTTGTAAACATATTAGCATTGATTGGTGTGTTCATGTAGAGATAAAAAATAACTTTTGGGATAGGTGGTGGATGGTGTTTAACGAGCCTCCATGAAATAATAATAAGGTTATATTATACCTTTTAAGGCAAATTTATAGTGAGTTTTTGTTTTAATAAATCCCAAATTATTTTGACATTAAGGCCTCTCAAGGTAGGGGAGGGTGGTCCTCATTTGATAGAACTAGTGCTAGGCAGGACCAAAACCACCCTAAATGAGTTCAAAAAAATAAGACAATAACACACGCTGTTATCCCTAAAATTTTTCATCATATCACAAAAATGGACACCCTTGAGGTAGTTACTAGTCTCACATAGGTTATTATTGACCATGATATTCATACATTAAGGACTTATACACAAGCTCCAGGTGGTGGAACATCTAATAGTGTCCCTCATATTATTAATTGTAGCTGTATTGGTGCTAGTGTCCCTCCTACTAATAGTGTTAGTGTTTCACTAAGAATTTTCTCATTTTCTAAGAAGAAAATTTTAAAACTTAAAATAAGGATGAGGTTAGTAGAACCGATATATTTTTTACACGTGTGAATACAAATAGTTGTCGATACTCCTCTTTGTCATGAGAGGATGACTTGAAGATAAGAAAGCACTAGAGAAATTAATGGTTAGTGAGATAGTAGGGTGGATTGTCTAGCATGAGATAGATCTAAGAAGCAAAAGCTTCCTTGGAGTCTATCAATCCATGATTTTAAAAAAATTAAGTTTTTATATGCTAAAAATAGATGCTTGCATGAAATAATATAAGGCACTAAAATCAAATACAAGAAATGTTTGAAAAGAAACAAGTGATTTTGACTAAAACTAGTAGTAAATGTTTAAATATTGATGCTAGATTAATCTAACCTGATTCAAAAAATAAGTTGATCCTCTATGACAAAACATAAACTCAAAAAATAGAATTTGGGTATGGGAAAATAAGTCAAATTAGCTTGATATTATGAAATCATAGACAGTGACTATCAACAGTCTGGGTATGATCATCGTTGGTTAGGTGACTATAGATAGTTTTTAACTATCGATAGTTAAGGAAGTCTATCAGTGGTTAGATAATACCATCATTGGTTATTATGAAATTTGGTTTAGAAAAATAAGTCTACTGAGGGGAGTTATAAATAGGTTTTGAGTGTGGAGTTTGGGTTGAATTTTGGTCACAAGTTAGGAATTGATACTTAGAGGTGTTTGGTTCAGGGATTGGGTATTTGGGTGAGTGAGAATGGTTTATGGGTAGGGATGATTAAATGTCTTGGATTTATAGAATTATAACATAGAAAAGTGAGGTGAAAGAGAAATAAAGGGGAAAGATACAAGTAATAAAACAAATAGAGCTAATTATTGAATTTTGATAAATGAAAACATAAAAACTTAGCTTTTAGATTCACTTGGTATTCAAAACCTCTTACACCTAATTGATTGATCCTAATGATGATCCATTTCAACCTTCTCTTCTTCTCTTAATATAGAGGAAATGGAGGTTCCAATAAAATGGTTTAATAAATGGTTCATCACACAATCTAATTATGTATTGATCATGAAAATAGATGGCTAAATTTAGATAGCTAGTAATCAAGTGAGTGAATTATAGTCAAACTATAGTTGCCTCCTTTGATCATGAAAGAGTTCAAGTAACCATCAATGATTAGTTGAACCATTGAAATTAAATAGTCAACCATTATTGGTTAGGGAGAGAGGATCAAAATGACTAAAATTAGCATTTTACCCTTATGGTTGGTAGTTAAGAAGTTAGGAAGTGGTCTGAGTTAACTAAAAGAGTTCATGGGGTGTTTCAATGACTAGAAATGTAATGCACAATATTTTTTGTCCCTTTTTATTGTGTAGTTTATATTAGTAAGCTATAAAACAAAAAATATATGGTTGGTATAAGGTTGGATGCCCCATGTATGGGAGGAGGTATTCCCCCTTAAACTAGGAATTAATGAGATGAAATAAATTTGGGTACAGGTTTGATAAGTGGATAAGGTGGTGACAAAAAGGGTAAAATAGGTTAGTTTATTAGGCATTTAAATTCAAATAAGTATAAATAATGTGATAAATTTTGATATAATAGATTGTGCATATACTAGGCTATAATAGTTGAGATAGGGTGTAAAACAAGGTTGGTACTAGAAGGACAAGTGACAGGGTAACTGACTATAGTAATAGTGTATGCATGTTAGGTTAGTGCCTATAAAATCAAGTCTCCTAGTTAAGGTATTCATAGGTATCCAAGGTAGGATATGATCTTGAGAAAATAAAATGGTTATAGGTGTCAAGACCACAAAGGGTCATAATCTGAGGCACTTAAATGGTCAGTCTGTAAACATGGCACAAGTTTATCAAATATGGCAAGGTAATCAATGTGATCAAAATGACCAAGGTAAGGTCATCACAAAAAGTGTGAAATGTGGCTGTAATGACCAAGGTGAGGTGATTTGGTTTATTGTTTGGTAGAGAATGAGGTGAGCTCAGATTGGTATATGGTTGGGTTTGGTTCCACACATGGAGTGCTAAAAAGGTTGACCCATTTATTTGGTAAAAGGGTGAAAAGTTGGTTTATGGGGTGGAAAAATCCTACAAGGGTTAATTATTGATGGTCATGGTCAACTATAAATGGTTAATAATGACCATCAGTGGTTAGACATAAGCCCTAAATAGGCAATTGTTAAAGGTCAAAATGAGCCTTTATTTGATCATTTGTGAATAGTGACCTAAAAAAATTTAATTTGTCCTTGGTGAAAATGATAGAGATTTTACTCATTGAGTCTCATACTAAGGTGAGTTTAACCAAGGTTGGACTAGTGAGTTGGAGTGTTGACTGAGGTGGGCCAAAGGTAGAGAAGATGTAGAGAGGTAGAGGTAGAGTGTGGGGCAGACTAGTGGTGGTGGCGCTGAGGGCTCCACCATAGTGGTAGTCATGGAATGAAGTAGATGATATAATTGAATTTGTTGGTTTTTTATTTTAATTATTATTTTTTAGGATAGGGGTTTATTGAAAATGATGGTTTTGATTTTTGTTGACTAGGTTAAAGGGAAATGGGTATAATCTAAAAATTTTGTTGTCAAAAATGATGGGGGGTAGAATTAGATAGTGTATAGGCAAGTAATGAGGTGTTTGGTGGATATTTGAGGGAAGTTGGGTAGTAATTAAGTTTTATGGGTTAGTGGTAGTCACCATATAGTGACCATCGATGGTCTTTATCGACCTTCACCAGTCGATAAGTGACTATCAAACAATTAGTGTGAGGACCATCAATAGTCCACACTTGAACCATTGGTAGGTGATGGTTGATTGGTGATGGTTCTATAAATAACCATCATTGGTCAACACTTGACCATTATTAGTTGTTACATGTTTTGAATTATTGGGTAGATATAAAAATGGGCTAAGGGTTAGGTAGGTATAATGATGGGTGAAAGTTAGGGGTAGCATAAAAGAGGTACAAAAAGATAGGTTTAGTGAAAGATAATGTGTATTTAGGATTAAGTAAATGGTGCTTAAATAGGATAAGGTAATGCATGGTTAAATAGGGTAAAAATGCATAGTTTACATGTGAAGGGAAAATTAAAATAAGTTATATATGTCTAACCCTATAGGTGAGGGAATAGATACAAATTCAAGACTGAGTGCCTCAGCTCTTGGATGAGGTACATCAAGTGATGATGGAGCAAGAGTGGGAGCATATGACTGTAATGGGCCTAGGAGGCATTAGATATTATTAACATATGCCTAGAGATGCAACTATGTTGATGGACCTCATCGAGAGATGGGACCTGACCACCAACACGTTCTTACTACTAACTGGGGAGATCATTATCCTACCATAAGAATTTCACCAAATATTAAGGATATTAATAAGAGGTGAGCCAATAGAGCATATTAATGATAAGGTGTGAGATCAACTCATGTATGTGTTATATGGAGAGGATTTCATGCATGCTAGGTGACACATGGGAGGCCTTTATTATAAGCCCTTATATCACATATATATGGGAGTGAGATGTCTTATCACTATGATGATGATGGCCATGACCTGTTATGCACTACCAAACTCTAGTAGTGGTAGATTTCCCTCTTTATTACTAGGCATTCTTGTAGGTATGATGATGGACCAGATAATGTATGTTTATGTCCCAATTTTACTAGTACATATCTATCAAGAGCTCTAGGGATATAGGTTACATAGATGATATGGCATCAGTCTCAAATTTATGTTGCATTGTTGGGTGTATGAGCACATGAGGGTGATTTGACTAGGTGGATTGCCATGGCATGCCTATACTTAGATGGAATTTAGAGTTGGGTTCATGAGATGGAGGTATGATTATGCTCTCATGCCACCAAGGGGAGGAGCACAAGACCTAGGGTAGTACAAGGATAGGTTGATGGGTAGGTAATCTAGAGGCCATATACCATATTTATAAGATGGGTAGGTTATGCTAAGTAAACCTTATCACTATAGAGATATAGGTGGATTTATGGAAAATGAGATCATGAGGTAGAGTTAATCCCTTTTGATGGGGTGAGGAGATAGTTTGGGATAATGTAGAATGTCCTCGGTGCTTTCTTGAGGTATGAGAGGGAGGACATAGAGTTTCCCCTACATTTTCTAGAGTTGGATGATGATTATATCAATCATCAGTTACTACCAATGAGGGTAGACATAGATGATGTAGGTGTCACTGAGGACTACATAGTATGATTCCAAGCACACTATGATATGGTAGTGTTTAGAGTAGATGATGGATAGGTTGGGTAGTAGTCTATGGATGTTGATATGGTGGAGGGAGATGGGGACTAGATGGATTTGAATTCCCCTAACAAGTAGACACTCATCATATAAAAATTTCAAGCTAAGGCAATAATAGTAGTAGCACAGTCAGCTCTAGCAGTAGTGACCCTAGAGAGAGATATGGCTCAGGGCTAGGTGGCACTCTTATGTAAGAGAGGGATCAAGATAGAGCCCAAATATCCTTGGTTACATAATAGAGATATACCCTTAGATAGGTAGGGGGTAGGCACTATCACCTATAGGACCTTTGATGAACATTTCTTTGAAGAGGTATGTGGCCACTATTGAGGATCTCATATATTATGAGGTATTGTTCTTTAGATAGCTTCTTAATGAGCCTTGATATGGTGAGTATAGATCATTGGTTATTGGGGGAGTTAGTAATACAACACTCGGTTAGTGGGTAGTATTTATAGGTGTATAGATAGGTTCTAGAGATAGGCAGGCTCCAGGGAGTAGTAGTGTTGCTTCACCTTAGACTCGTCGAGACTCTCATTTTGATGTAGTATATGATTTTGATACCAGCTTGTGAGCTGATGTAGTGATATGTATATTTACTTATGAGAGACATGGACATGATGTTATATATATGATTATAAGTGATTTATGAGTGCATGATGTGATTTTTATTTTATGGATGTGGTTTATGGTTATGATTATTGCTTATGTTTATGGTTATGATTATTGCTTGTGTTTATGGTTAGGATGTGATGATGTTTCTTATGATATGATGTATTGATTATAATTTAGGAGATGTATGATTTAATTATATGGTATAAATGTTTTTAAATGAATGAATCTATGTTCTCCTTTATCTATATAGACATGTGATGGATGAACATATGAGATGATTCATTATTTTATGATGTATGATTAAATTGTGATAATATGATAGATGGTTAATTTATTAAAATGTTTTGAGTAAAAAAACTTAAATAAAGGTAAAATAAAAATCACTAAACAAAACACATAATGATATTCCCATAGGGTGAAGGGGATGTGTAAATTCCAATCCTAATTAGATGCATTAACCATTTTAGTTAGAATTTTGTTAGAAGCTTCTACCTGTTCCTTTGCTTATGAATGATAAGGCGAAGATAAAATTAACTTAATATATGTCACAAATATTTTGGACTTTGTTTTTCTTATAAGATTTACCATTATCAATGATAATTTTATGAAGAACACCAAAATGGTAGATAATGTGATGGTTGATGAAATCAATAATATTTTTGGCTTTAGTTGAGATGAGAGGAATAACCTCTACCCATTTGGTGAAATGATGATATAATGATGTTGCTACAAAGAATAGGGGTTAATTTCACCAATAAGATCCAATACCCATTGTGAGAAGGGAAAAAAATCCTTAGATACTTGGAGACTATGGCTAGGTGTGTGATGTAAATTGGCATGTTATTGAAATTTAAAACACTTATTCACGTAACCATAATAGTCTCAGTTAAGGGTGAGCTAATAGTATCCAGGGTAAAGGATACATTTAGTGATAGCTAAGCCACTAAAGTGTCTTCCATAAACCCCATCATGCATTTCCTTAATAGCATGAGAGATCTCATAGTTACATAGGTAGTAGAAAACAAGACCATTAAACCCCTAGTATGGTGTAATAAGAGGTAATTTGAATGAATTCTCTTCAACCATTCCTAAAAAGATCAAAAGGGATGATGGTAAGGTTGAGATAGTCAAATATTTGCGTATACCAAAGATCAAATGGGGATTCTTCCAAACTATAGATGGAAGGAGGGTTTTATTTGGTATAAGAAGGTTTGGTAAGATGATGGATAGTGATAAATACATTAGATTCAAAAGGTGTAGATGGAATTTAGGAAATAAAGGAATCCATTGTGTCAGTGAACTTGTTCATAGATCACATAATAGTTTGGATAAGGTAATGTTTAAATGATGCCAAGAGTACATTAAATAGTTGTTTGTGATATTGAAAAACATCATTATTACATTTATAAGAGACATTGATTTGATTTACCATGAGTTGTGAGTCACCAAAAGAACTGACATCTTGAATCCCAAGGCTAAATTAGTTTGGAGACATATCACTAGAGCTTTGTACTCAGCCATGTTATTGGTACAATCAAAGTCAAGTTTTAAGGATAAAGGAAGAGAATTTTAATCAAGGGGAATAAGGTTGATATTATCTCCCCCACCATGTTGACATTTTGATCCATCGAAGAACATGGTCATTTAATAGGTGATGTCCTCTTGAGAAAGGGTTGAGATGGACTCATTAAGAAACTCAAAGGGAGATAGTTGGTTATCTTTTAAAGGTGCTTTGGCCAATTAGTTGGAAATGACTTGCCATTTAATTTAATTGTACTATTGGAAATCAAGATAAAACTCAAATAAAAGCATGAGCCACTTAGCCATACACTGATTTTGGTATGGATTAGAGTGCATATACTTGAGTGGTTTAGTGTTAGTTGGGACATAGGTCTTAAGGTTGAGAAGAAGCTTGGAAGCCATGAAGACAAAGGTGAGGCAATTTTTTTAGTATGGGTGTATTAAGTCTCATACTCTATAAGCATTCAACTGATGTAGTAGACAACTTGTTCTTTATGCTGTTCATGTCGATGTGCCATCATTTCCTTTAAGGAGTGGTTAGTGGTAGAAATATAAAGGTAATAAGTTTGATCTTATTTGGGAGGAATGAGAATGGGTAGAGAGAGAAGGTACTCTTTAAGTGAATCAAAGGCCTTTTGATATTCCATGTTTCACTTAAAAGATATAATTTTTTTTATAAGGTGGTGGAAAGGTTGGCATATATTAGAGAGCTAAGAGATGAAGCAACGAATGGATTGGAGCTTCCCCTACAAACTTTAGAGTTGTTTAAGGTGGGTGGGAGGAGGCATGTTAAGGATTGATTTTATTTTAGTGGGATCAACTTTGATTCCTTGAAGAGAGATGATAAATCCATGGATATTTCTTGACAAGACCTCAAAAAATACACTTCTTGGGTTAAGGGAAACATGGTAATGAATGAGGCATTTGAAGATAATCTTAATAATGGCCATATGATCTTTAAGACATTTGGATTTCCAAAAATGTTCATCAACATAGTCCTCTATGATTTTTTGAATAAGGTCATGGAAGATGTGTCAGGATCTTGCTCCTCAATTAGAGCACATATGATTACTTCTTGTATTAGAAACTAAACACAGAATTATACCAGAATCAATAGGTAACTAGAAATATGAAACAACATAGGATTTGAGAGACAATACACAATTGTATTAAATACTTAGAAGAAAATACAATAAAGAAGATGCCACTTCTTCTTCCACCTCAAAGGTTCACCACACCTCAAGACCTTCTTCCCTCTCTCTCTCGGTCCCAACAATCAACTCAAATATAGAATTGATGTTCACCTCTCCAACAAGTCAGTAACACACTGCCAGTACACCAAGTACACAACCATACTCCAAGTAGATCTCCTGCTCTCTACTGCTACCTGCAAATCACTAGACCTTACTCACCATGTAGATATCTCTACACCCATGAAGAACCCTTGTCCTTGCCTCACCAAGTCCTTATGATTATTCAACCAGTACCTTGGTGGATCAGCTCCTAGACCTTGCAGACCCTGCAACTCTCCCTGATCATACACTCTCAGCACCCTTGTGGAACTAGGAGGAGCTAATCTAGCTCTCTCTAAAAGCTCTATGGATTTCTAGCACACTTTTAAAATACATCCTATGAGTCTATTATATAGATCTCATGCTTACAATAATTAGATGCGCAACTCAAGACTATAGCTAGCCTTTAACATGCAAACTAACAGTCCAAAAATAGACTCTCTAGAATCAACATGTAAACTGCATGTTCACGTATAGGCTGCCGACGCCGGCTCCTCCATGACCGATGTCGGCCGACTGGTAACCAATGTTGGGTTGCATCCTCACTGCCATCTGATCGATGTCAGTTGATCAGACCGACGCCAGTTTCCCTATAATGCATTCAGCAACTCTCTGCAACCTCCATAACCTCTGTAACTTCTCCTGTTTGCATCCTGGTGAAGCTTTTAGCTCCACAACCTAACAATATCCCACTTGGAGATAAACAGCTGCACCTGTACCTGTCCCTGTACACCATCTAAATTATTCCTTGGCTTGTATCCCTCTTCAAGCTCAACTCTGAAGACTAACCATCACACACCTTGTGATGCCTTTCCTGTCATCCAAGTACCCTGCCACATCCGAACCTACATATCCATGTAGTGAAGTCCTTGACCCTGCATAACATGTTAACTTACTATTGATCCCTCTCAAGTACCTGAGAATCTACCTTCCCCAAATTAGCTCCAAACTCTTTGACAACTCCCACTGATTGGGAAAACTCAAGTCTACACTAGACCTCATGTGATTTCAAACCCTGTTCTAAGCTCCGCTTGAACTGTCCAGCCCTTGGTGTGCTTACCGATTCTGCATCCTGCGTAATGAACCTCACCAACACTTGATTCACATCAACTCCCAATGGAGACCAAATATCCATGTCTCTTATGCCAAAGAATTTCACTGCTCCAAATTCTCCCTGACATACCTCTGAACTAACCTTACCTTTTAGCTCAGCAAATCCCTGTATGTACAAAACCTGCTAGCAAACCATCCACATACAGTAACTGGATAATGTCACGACTCATCATCTACCTGGTAAGAATAAACGCAATAGTTACACTGACATTGACTAAAGCCATGCTTTGTCATCCTCCTATCAAAACCTGTACCATTATCCTGCAGCTTCCTCAAGACCATATACCTTGGCCTTCCATCTCACATGTCCATCCACTCTCTTCTTTAACTTGGGAATCCATTCTATCTCTCAATGCTTACTTCTAGTTGACAACTCTACCAAAAAATACCTATTTGGTTCTTCTCCAAGGACTCACACTCCTCATCCATGCCAAGCTCCCACTGTATTTGGATTCTACCTGCATTGCCTCTTCACATCTTCCTGGTTCTCGACCATCAGTAAGCAATATAATGAATGTGAACAATGAATATGAGGTTCACTTACCCTTTCTGACCTCCATATGAGTGTTTGAGACTTGTTGAGAGCTTGTTGTCTGCCTAATATCCATTTCAGTGACTAATCTCAACCATCTCCCAATCTGCTCCTGATCGACGTTGGTTCTCTGTGACTGACCCTATCTGTCGATGTCGATCCCATTACTGATGCTAGTGTACCTATTGCCGATGTCGGTCACTATATGACCGACATCAGTTCCTACTTCCCAACACCACTGACTCTGTTGATCTACACATGACCGATGTCGGTGCCTATCTATTCGACGTCAGTTCCTAATGACCGATGTTGGTATCTGTGTTCGCTTGTGAGTGATAAATTTTTACCCATGAGCTCTCCATGGATCAAAATCTTGTTCAAATCAACACAGCCCTACTCAAAATAATTTAGTTCCCTCACCTTATCTCTATCTGTCATCTCCTCCATGAACACCAAGGCTTTCCAATTCTTTAGCTTGTCAAAAACATCTGTCTTCCGCTTCAGAACATGCATTCCCCTCTTACATATATAACCAAGCCTACAAAGCCACATCTTTGTAACAGAAGGTGAATCAGTAATATAAGTAGATAAATAAAGGATACCTACTTTCTTACCACCGTATAATTCAAGTGCATCCACTATGAGAGTTACCGTGCATCTCCCATCACCTAACTTTCCTAAAGAAATTAGACTCATCTCCAAGACTGGTCCCTGCATGACCTCCTTCAACACCTGTGTGTTATCCGTCTACAATTTCAGCTTCACTTCCCCTTTGCCAATCATTTGACAAGGCTCTCTAGCTCCTAAATAAATCTCTTCAAAGTCTCCAAAGACATACCCATGAAAAGATGCTCTATTTCGAGCTGCATGGAAAGAGGCAAAAGAATCTATGAACCAAGATTCCACTTTATCTAGAACACCTTGTGTAACATCCCCTGTAACATCTGCTCCTCCCTGTTGATCTGCAACCAACCAACAATCTTTCTTTACCTGCTCTTTCTTTCCATCAATCGGACCATTCGTGCTATTCAGTTTCTCCATTTGTAGCTTACTTCCTTCTGCCATTGCTATACTCCCACTCAATCAGAAACCCCTATGAGTAACCTGTAATCAAAAAACACTACCAAATTTGAACCACCTGTTAGTCAACCCAACCAAAAGCTCTGATACCAACTTGTCAGGATCTTGCTCCTCAATTAGAGCACATATGATTACTTCTTGTATTAGTAACTAAACATGGAATTATACCAAAATCAATAGGTAACTAGAAATATGAAACAACACAGGATTTGAGAGACAATACACAATTGTATTAAATACTTAGAAGAAAATACAATAAAGAAGATGCCACTTCTTCTTCCACCTCAAAGGCTCGCCACACCTCAAGACCTTCTTCCCTCTCTCTCTTAGTCCCAAAAATCAACTCAAATATAGAATTGATGTTCACCTCTCCAACCAGTCAGTAACACACTGCCAGTACACCAAGAACACAACCATACTCCAAGTAGATCTCCTGCTCTCTACTGCTACTTGTAAATCACTAGACCTTACTCACCATGTAGATATCTCTACACCCCTGAAGAACCCTTGTCCTTGCCTCACCAAGTCCTTATGATTCTTTAACCAGTACCCTGGTGGATCAGCTCCTAGACCTTGCAGACCCTGCAACTCTCCCTGATCATACACTCTCAGCACCCCTGTGGAACTAGGAGGAGCTAATCTAGCTCTCTCTAAAAGCTCTATGGCTTTTTAGCACACTTTTACAGTATAGCCTATGAGTCTATTATATAGATCTCATGCTTAAAATAATTAGACTATCTTAATTACAATAATTAGATGTGCAACTCAAGACTACAGCTAGCCTTTAACATGCAAACTAACAGTCCAAAAATAGACTCTCCAAAATCAACATGCAAATTGCATGTTCATGTACAGGCTGCCAACATTGGCTCCTCAATGACCGATGTTAGCCAACTGGTAACCGATGCTGGTTGCATCCTCACTTCCATCTAACCGATGACGATTGATCAGACTGATGCTGGTTTCCCTACAATGCATTCAGCAACTCTCCACAACCTCCATAACCTCCATAACTTCTCTTGTTTGCATCCTGGTGAAGCTTTTAGCTCCACAACCTAACAAGATGTAGTTCATAGTGCACTGATAGGTTGCACCAATGTTGTTTAGACCAAAATGCATGACCCTATAGCAAAAATTCACCTAAGGGGTGATAAAGGTAGTTTTGTGATAATATTTAGGGGAAATCAAGATCTGATTATAACCCAAGAACCCATCCATAAGATATATCATCTCATGGCTAGCTATAAGATTAATAAGCTAGTCAATGCTTGGTAAAGGAAATGCATCCTTTGGGCAAGTAAGGTTAAGGTCATGGAAGTATAAACAAATGCAAAGTCCCTCTATTTATTTGGTTATAGGGATGACATTTGAGACTAATTAGGGATAGTCAAAGGGTTGGGTCATTCATGGGTAGGAGGTATTGAAGCTCTTCTTTGACAAGAATGGATATATGCAAGGGTACATCTAATGAAGCTTCTACTTGAGGGTGTATCTTATTATGGGTAGTAATGGAAGGTTCGATTCTTGGCATGACATTGTAAGACTAAAAAATGTTATATTATGGTCTTCCATGAAAGAGGGAAAATATTGAAGATATAAGGAATCGAGCGATTGGCCTATTTTGACAATGCATGGGTTATCCTAAGTAACCAAGTTGACATCCATGGTACATTCGTTTAACATGTTTGAATTCTTAGGAGGGAAATATTTTTGGATAGAGGAATCTTCTATACCAACATAGCAAAGAAGGGAATCATCATACTAATACCAAATGGTATTAATGGTAAGAGATTCATATTCTACCATCTCAAGATGAGTTAAAGGAATGGTTACAGTCTCCCCATCCTTTTGATAAGTCAAGGGTCCAAGGATAATCATGTTGAAAAAACATTTTGGGGGAATGATCTCAAAATATTTATATTTTGATGGGGAAGTGGTTGGTGAGGATGGGACTTCCTCGTCAATGATGGTAATGAGAGGTGAATTGGTTGGCTCTTCAGGTGGAATGAATCCAAGACCAAATATTTCATGAGGATTTTAGGTCTTACATGGAAGAAACTCATCTGGTTTGTTCTCATAACATCTTATACTAATTCCCTTCCAAGTACACGTATGAAAGTATGTCTTGATAAACTCTAATTTATCAAGATAAGATAAATCATAGGTGAATGGTTAAGGAGAAGAGGAGGTCAAGGAGGCAACAAGAGGTTGATCATGTCCCCCATAGAAAATATCTATTTGGAGATTGGGATGCCTAAATGGAATAGTGGTTCTGATATTGGGATCATAACTAGGGTTTTGGTCAAGGTTCCTATACTCTTAGGGAGTAGGGAAGGTAGCCAAAGCTAAGAGGTGATACTCCCTAAGTGAGAGATGTTGGAAAGTTGATTTCAAGGGTTCCTTCATGGGGATTTGGGTAGAAGGGATGGATGAGATAGTCAAGGCTTGGTTTGAAAAAGAGGTGGATTCATAATTGCTTAGTGAAGGCTTGGTAGATGGAAGGAGGAAAACATCATTTAATTGATACATCATGTTTCATGATGCAAAAGGATTTGGGTCAGCTTGTATGGTAACTAATTTACCCTCATGTTCAAATTAGATGCACCAATTTAGGGTATATGGAACATAATTCATGGAATGGATCCAAGGGAATCAACGTAGAATATTATACTAGAACTTGCCTTCTACTACATAGAAGAGCTCAGGAAACATGCAAGGTCCTAAATGAATGTGGAGGATGACAATTTCTAGAGTTGTTACCATAGTGTCATTGAATTAATGGAGCACTATTGTGGTTTTTGACATAAATTTCTCTATAAATTTTAGCTAGTCATATACATGGGAGGAGGTAATGTTGATGTTAGCTCCTCCATCAATCATAACCCTCTTGATGCACATTTGGTTGACATATGTGGTAATGAAGAGGAGAGGATATATATCTTAGGAATGAATGGAGGGTATTTTTGAATCCTTAAATTTAACAAGGGTAAAAAGTTGAAGGGCTTCAACAAAGGCTGCTAGAGGTTGTGGATCTTCTAGTTGAACCTTTATGGACTACAAATCCTCTAACATTGCCTAGCAGTGATGGGGTGAGCTATTGATTAGTTCATATAAAATCATATTTACCTATGTTTGGTGAAGTTTCTTTATAACTACTCTTTGGATTGACTTAGAAGGGTTGGATTGAGAGGTACCCAAGATGGATACCTTTTCCTTCCCCTTATCCTTTTTTTGGGCTTGTGATCATGTGACCACATAGATGGTATGCATTTGGGGAAAATTTGGTCTAGAGGGCTACTTCGATTCCTCCTCACTCTTAGATGAGAGTGTGGGACTAGACAAGTGTTGGGTGGTTTCTTTTAGTTATTAGAGTGGTAGTGGACTCATAGGATGATCTTCTGATAATAGGTCATTGTTAGTACATAGCTGATGGACTAGAACTTAGAGAGTTGTATAGTTCTTCATATCATGTCTTGGCATCCTATGGTATGAGCAAATCAGGTTGCCATTAAACCAGCATGATGTAGGACTATGGGGGTCAAATGTTTTTATCAGAGGTAAAGTCAATGAAAAAGATTGAAATAATATTTGTAGGATGGTTGAGTAAGACTCAATCAATAGTGATAAGGGTGTTAGGGTTTTAGCTTTAGCTTTTGGGGTAGAAGCCTTCTTAGGAGTAGGATTTACAATAGGAGTGGTTGAATATTCTTGCAAGGTATTTTTGGAGTATATTTATTTAGGGTTAATGGTTTGGATGTATAAGGTGTAAAGGTAGATGGTTTGGAGGTAGAAGGTGTAGAGGTAGATGGTTTGGAGGTAGAAGAATTGGAAATAAAAGACTTAGTAGTGGATGGTTTGGAGGTAGAAGATGTGAAAAGGATAAGTAGAGGTGTATCCAAAAGAGGAGATTTTGTTTAGGTTATATTTGGGAGACTTGTTTTCTTAATGGAAGGATGAGGTCCTAGGATGGAAGAAGGATGCATTCCTAGAATGGAAGGCAAGGTATAAATAAGTGGTAAAGTTTTCATTTTTGGGATCCTAGGTGGCTCCATTTTTTTGGTTAGATTAACTTAGGGTTTCTTTAGTGGGATAGATGGTGCTAAATCTAACTTTAAGGGAGGGTGAGTAAGGTTATGCATGGGGAGGATGCCTAGGCTTTTGATGGGATTTTTTGGGATGGTGGAAGGTACTTGGGTTACTTTTAGTGGAGTTGGTTTAGTTGGTTCAACTATGGTTTGAGTGGTAGAAGTTGCTACTAGTTTGGTTGGGGTGATGGTGGGTTCACTAATTGAAGTGGAAGGTTAGGATAATAAGGGTGTGGTTAAGGGATCTTTATTAGTTGGGTAGGAGATCCCAAGACAATGTTGCACAATCCATGTTGGGTTGGGATAGGTACTCCAAGTTTTGAGCTAGTCTAGAAAAAGGCTTATAGATGGGTCTGGTTCCTTCGATATTGATCTCAAAAGACAAACCCATGGGTTGAGAGAGGGGAGTGGTCACCTTTTCCTTTTCCTAAATCAAATACTTTGATGTTTGGGAAAGTGATTCCTCTATGGGATGGGTAAATAAAGTGACCTCTTCCTTAGGAATGCTTTCCAAAGGAAGAGTGAATTTCTATATGATGGAAGAGAAAGGTATGGTGGTAATGCTTACCTCTTTATGTATGTCTTCCAAAGGAGAGGTTGGTAGCTCTACTACCTCAATAAGTGGAGAAAGGGGAATAGTTGCTTCCTTTGTTTTGGTTTCCAAAGGAATAAAAGATGACTCTACTATACCAATAAGTATAGGGAAAAAGGAGTGGTTTGGGCAATGGTTTCCTTAATAATTATTTCATTGAGAACTAAATTAGTAGTATGGACCTCACGGTTGTGAGCGGATTCCACTCTATTATTTTTAGTATTCATGAAAGGGGCATGCTTGGGAAAAGGTTGTTTAAATATGTCAAGTGACTAATTTAGGGGTGCTTTGGGGTTATCCAGCACAAGTTCCCCTTTGTCAATCAACCCTTGGAAAATGCTTTTGAAAGTGTTACATCTACTAATATCATGCCCAATGATGTGGTGGAAGGCACACAATTCATTCTCCTTATACCAACTAGGTGTAGGATGAGAGGAATCGAATTGTTGTGGGGGTTTAATTAGAGGGATTTATATGATATTTTATTTCAAAAAAAATTACAAAATAGAAGCATATGAATCCCCTAGTGGGTTATATTTCTTTTGATTGTTATGGTTTTGGTTTCAGGTATTCTAGTTGGAAGAATTAGAAGAGTTGGGCTGCTTAACAACCAAAAGAGGGGAAGTTTTAAGGATAACTAAATTTTTGGTTCTCTTATTTTATGTGTTAGTATTCTATTGGTTGGTGGTTAAGGAAGAGGAAGTTTCATTTGATTTTAAACTAGAGTTCTTGTTTCTCAATTTTAGCTTCCCCTCATCAATGGCTCTAATCTCCAATTTATGTGCCATGGTGAAATTTTCATCAAAGGTCTTGAAAGTATAAAACTATAGAGTAGAGGAAATATGTTTGGCACAATATTGAGAGAAAATATCATTCATCTCAGGTTGGGGAAAAGAGAAAGAGAGTTAGTTTATCAAACCTCTTTAGCAGGCCACAAAATTGGCAATTAAGTCAACCTCAAATTAATGAATGGAGTAGAGTCTGGTAATGGAAACTTTCTTAGATATATTTATGGAAAAATGATCTAATAAGGTTTGAGATAATTGGGAAAAATAAAAGAGGGAGTGCCTGGTAATAACATTTTACCAATCTAATTTTGGGCTAGATAGGGACATGGGAAAGGTGTGGAGAAGGAGAGCATCATCATAACTAATCAAATAGTAAGAGTGTTTAAATGATCTAAGATGTTGTTGAGGATCTTCCTTGCTCTAAAATTTCAAATTTTTGGAAGTTCCCATTGAGGAGGATAAGGTTGGATTGGGATGGATGGATGAATTGGTTTGTTGCAAATTTGATTGTATGATAAGAAGTTATGGGCACTATAAATAGATGACTCCAAATTGGTCATATTATCCATTAACATCTTAAATAGGTCCATTTGTGGTTTTTCACCCCCATAATTGTAGGGTAAATTCTATTAGGTTTGGGTAGGTGCAACATAAGGATACATAGTTGAAAGTTGGGATGTTTCACATATTAGTATGTGGACATGGGTGGTTGGGAGGATGCCATGTATGGGTAAGTGGATATAGGAGGTTGGTTAGAAGATGGAGATATATACCCGTATGGGTTAGGAATATAGATTAGGTTAGATTTAATAGGCATTTTTTGGGGAATTAACATGGGTTGGGTTAGAGGTATGGTTGGGTTGATAGGTTGAGGATGTGTGGTGACCTTGGTACTAATGGGTGGAAGGGTAGAATGTATGGAAACCACCAAGATTTGGAATAGAGTGGAGGTTGGTGGGTTGGAAATAAGAGGAAGGATAGAAATAATATTAGAGGGTAATCTAATAGTAAGTGGTTTATATGTGCCCAAAGGTTGGGTTTCCCATATACTATAAGAGTTAATGGTTGGGGTGAAAGGCATTTGGGTGGGTTGGTTTTGGATGGTGGTATTTGTACAAGAAGATGCTTAGGTGACTAAGGGTTGAGTGTAAATGGTGTAAAAATAGGTGTTTCCCATAAGATGGGATGTCATACTATAGGTTGGATCAATAGGTGGAACCAAAGTAGGGGTACGATGAGATATGGTGTTTAGGTAATGTTGGAGGGTTATGGGGTTGTTATCCAAAAATATGGTGAAATCTATATCACCTCAAGAAACTATTCAATGGATATTAGGACTTCCTGAAGGATGGAGATAACCCTCTATATCTGAGATGTGCTCCATGGATGAATAAGAAGAGGAAGATGGGTGGTTGGAAGGTGGACCTTGATTTGTTTAGTTTCTTAGTTTCTTTCTAGTGAGAACCATGTAAGGAAGGAAAAAGGAAGATACAAGTGATCTCAAAAATCAAAAGAAGAAGCAAATAGAATAAATAGATATCAAGGAAAACAATTCATACACTAAAGTGTGTTAAGATCCTAGGATACTTTATTATCTCTCTTTTGTCTTATGCCTCAATTTTAAAGACGTTATGAAGGTTAACTTTAGGCTTGTAGAGTGGGTACTAGAAGAAGTTATCTAAGGATGGTTTTAGGTAGTTAAAGGCTCTCAAGATCTATTATATCACTTGGTATATGGCTTGATATTGGGTCCTTCCCTCTTACTTCACACACCACAATGATAAGGGTGTTGGGTGCTTAGCCAGAATATACCTAGTTACTAGAGGTTATACTCAACCAATGTACTGAGTTGGTTCTCCCCTTGGTGGTGAAATCCAAGTAGGATAGCCAAGGAAAGGTGACTGCCAGGTGATGAAATCCTAGTTAAGATTTATGTTAATATTTTGATGTTTAATTGAATATTTGGTATGGTATTGTGTGTGTGGAGAGAAGTGAGACTATGGTTAATTTATTTAGTTAAATTAAGCTATGTGAGATAATCAACACAAGAAAATAATGGATGCAAAGTTAATTTTAATCTAAAATAAAATTTTGGTGTCTTTTCAAATGAATACAAAATAAATAAGATGCACACGGATGATGATGTAAAGCCTAGGCCTAGAATGAGTACTTTTGATTTTCAAAAACAAAAGTAAAGATGTCAATTTTTTTTACTTTTTTCCCTAAAATAAGTAAAAGAAACTAAAACTTGCATTTTGGAAAGGAAGAAAGGAAATAAAGAACGTTTAATTTTTTGAAAAGAATGCAATGGATGAATATTATCTAATGTAACTAAATGTCCTATAACTATGAACCCAATAAAAATATCAAGGGTCCCATTGGGCATGCTAAGAATTTTCATTACAATTTTTCTTATTTTCTAAGAATAAAGTTATATAACTTAAAATAATGGTGAGGTTAGTATAACCTAGATATTTTATTCATGCATGAATCCAAATGGTTGTCAATGCTCCTCTTTGTCTTGGGAGGATGACCTATAGATAAGAAAGAACTAGAGAAATGGATGGTTAGTGAGATAGTAGGGTGGATTTCCTAGAGTGAGCTAGATCTAAGAAACACAAGCTTCCTTAGAGGTTGTCAATCCATGCTTTTAAAATATTCAAGTTTTTGATATGCTAAACATAGATGCTTGCATGAAATAATAAAAGGAACTATTAGAAATAAACAAGTGATTTTGAATAAAATTAGTAGTAAATGTTTAAATATTTATGCTAGATTAATCAAACCTGATTCAAAAAATAAGTTGATCCTTTATGACAAAATAGAAACTCAAAAAATAAAATTTAGGTAAGGACATATAGGTTAAATTAGCTTGCTATTATGAAATAAAATATAGTGACCATCAACTATTTGGGTACGACCATTGGTGGTTTTTAATCATCGATGGTTAAGGAAGTCCATTAACAATTGGGTAAGACTATCGATGGTTACTATGAGATCTAGTTTGGAAAAAGAAGTCTATCGAGAGGAGTTACAAAGAGGTTATGAGTATGGATTTTGGGTTGAATGTTGGTTGTGAGATAGGAATTGATACTCAGAGGTGTATAGTTCAAGGATTGGGTATTTGGGTGAGTGAGAATGGTTTACAAGTAGGGAGGATTAAATGTCTTAGAGTTGTAGAATTAAAACATAGAAAAGTGAGGTGAAACATGAATAAAGGGGAATGATACAAGAAACAAAACAAGCAAAGATAATTACTAAATTTTTATGAAAGAAAACATAGAACTTAGCTTTTGGATTCACTTGAGATTCAAAACCTCTTGAACCTACCTAATTGATCTTGATGATGATCCCTTCAAATCTTTTCTTAATATAGAGGAAAGGGAGGTTCCAATTAGAGGGTTTAACACATGTTTCATCACATAGTCTAATTATGCATTGATCATGTGAATGGTTGGATAAATTTAGATAGCTAGTAATCAGGTGTGTAAATTATAGTCAAACTATAGTTGACTCCTTTGATCATACAAGAATTTAAGTAACCATCAATGGTTAGGTCAACTATCGATGGTCGAGGGTCAACCATCGGTGGTTAGGGAGAAAGGATCAAAATGACTAAAATTAGTATTTTTCCCTTATGGTTGGTAGTTGAGAAGTTAGAAAGTGGTCTGAGGTAACTAAAGGGGGTCATGGGGTGTTTTGATGATTAAAAATATAATGCATTATTTTTGAGTGTATACAATTAGTGGTATTGGTGCTAGTGTCTCTCATACTTATAGTCATCATATAGTTCCTCTAAATCATATCACATCTTATGGGAGGAAGTGTATTGGACCTCTCATTTAGGTATGACATACATGGGATACATTTATGGATACTAAACCTACATTTATGTATCACACCATTAACCAACATTTTATGCCATTTTTATCTATTTTAACATCTCTAAATAGTATTATAAAATAGCATATTCCATCTATATTTTCTTTAATACCTCAAGACACTAGCACTCATGAGTATATGTCATCTAGAGTTGCTTCAAGGGCTCAAAAGACTAGCATGCTAGATTTGATGTCACTTGTAGATTCTTCAACATCTCATGACATATCATGCTAGAAGTTATGCCATATCTAGTTACTTCACCACCTCCCCTCATCACACGTTAACCTATTATGTAGGACTTGTCTACTTCACCATCTATATTTCATACATAGGATTAATTTTAATTAAAGTTTTTTATGTATGTTAAAGAATACTATGTTTATTTTTAGTGTATGTTTACTTAATTGACTAATATTTGACTTAACTTTTCATTTGTTCCTTGTATATATGAACACTAATATATTATGAAGATCATATAACTTATATTCTATTATTGAGGCTATAATCAACACTGGGGTACCCAACACTTAGGTTTGGAAAGTTACAAATTACATAAAATGGTTATTTAATGTTAAATCACAACTTGGTGTATTATGCCTAAAGTTTAGATTTTTAGTGATATGTATTTATCAAATTAGCATAGTTCTTGAATTTTATTAATTTTTATAGCTACTTATTTTTTAGAAACATAGTATCTTAGAGATATAGTTGAAACCCTCTCTTAAGTGTAGCATATTTGTGTTTCATTTTCAATAAGTATTTCCTTAAAATATTCTAACTCTATATGATGAACTATATTTAATCTACTTTTGAATATTATACATATGTTTCTTTATTCATTGGCATTATTATCTCACATTATTGTCTTAAGCCAAAATAGATATGATCATAAAAATTATATCAACACAAGATTGAATTTATTTAGTTTGATCACAAAAAAATTATTTATAGTGTTTCTTATGCTACCAACCACATATTTATACTTTCTATCCACATTTATTCATATAAATAATTATTGTATTTTTTATTATTTGTTGCTTAATTAATTAAGCTATTAATAAATTTCTTAGTTCCAAACATCTAAAAAGTACATGCATGGTTTATCAATTATAAGGTCACTTATTGGTGGAAAGCAAGACTAACTACAAGACTTATCTTACAATCTAAAGATACTTATAGGTTGTTCGTGATTTTTGTATCAAAAAATTGCATGATCATGTTGTTTTTGTTGGTTTTATATATGATAAAATATGTTATGGGTACCCTACATATATCATAACAACATCCATTATCTCCCTCGTAGCACCTAATTCAGAGTCATAGACTAGTGAGAACACATAGTAAAATTGTTTTCTAGTTTCAAACAATGATAATCTATGTAATATTTATATTTGTTTGCACATTTAAATCTAATTATATCTATATGCTCCACAAGATTCTCCATCATAGATGTATTCATGGTTGGGCATCCCCATGTAACCATTTAAGTGGCATATGATGAGTCCAACATCACCTTGTTGCAATTTTTTTTTGATGGAATCTATATCATTTGAATTCATTTAATTTTATGTTTCATATGTTGTGTAAACACCATATTTTTATAAGGTTACTAAAGAGACATTTGATACTTCACATGTTGAGAGGAGAATTTCTCCCCGTAATGAGTCATAAATCACCCTTGGTTCCACATATATGGTGAGGAAGTTCAATTTATTTTGAGGCAATAATAATCAAGAGAGATAATTATTGTGCCATGGGTTTAATTATAGGTACAATCTATTTTGAATGTCAATATCACCCACATTGTATGCCTATATGGTGCATTCTATATATGTACATTTTATGGTCTAGATTATATATCCTATTTTTGATATGATTATAAAATAATTTGCATACACATATATACTATTTAATTTATATTACATGTGAATCATACATTTATATAATTTATGTATATGTAATCATCTAAAAATGACACTTGAGTTCTAAGAGTGCTACTTGAGACCACCTATCCCTAGCTTATCTTTAGACCTATATTAGGGCCTATTTATATAGCCTTTATGTAGGCCACATGCATCCCTAAATCAGTCCCAAACCTTTACTTTATTATCCTATCCCCTAATACTTTAGGTTCTACCACTTGAACACTAGTGCCATAATTGGGATAATAGTGTTAATGGTGCTAGTGTCACATTTTGGGAACGATTTTCATTTTTTTACCAAATGATATATTTTAAAATCAAAAAATGCCTAGGGTCATCCTATACCTATTTTAAAACTTGAAAAAGCACTATAAAATTATATATACATGACTTTTATCCCTTTATCCACTAGATGGAAATCAGATGTAAATTATAAAAATAAACTTGTAATAAGTTATTCATAATCAAGGTTATCAATCCGTATTTCACCATAATTATACATACGGCCATCTATAATACTCCTAAGCTTAGATTACTCATATTTATAGTCTCAATCACAATCAAAGCACTCAATCCAATATTCATATTAGCTTCACTTGCACTTGCACTAGCACTTAGGTGGGGAGAAATATGTCAGGTTTGATCCCTCCTTGGACTATTAGTATGTAGGAAACTCTCATAATAGAGGGTTTTTGAGGATGTCAAACCCACCCTACTAACAACACACTTTGTTATTTGTGCTAAATAAATGCCCTAGTAATATAGAGGTTTAGGGTTTACATACAAAATTGTTCAAAATAGATCATCTATAGGGAATTATAATTCTTGCACACATGAATAGGATTGATAGACTCAAACACAGGTGCACCCAAAATCTTAGAATATCTCTAAAAAGAGGACACTAGCACCATATAGTGCTACTATCTAATTAAGGTGCTACTTTTTAGGAAGGATTTTGACACCTAGATCCTATTTATGATACCTTGATCAACTTATGTGCCAATTTTCATCTTCCATATTATACATATTAATCTATTTCCATCTAAGTATTTATTTACATAATTTATTACTATTTTAGAAAGGTCAAACTAGGTCAATTCTATTATAAATTAATGGTTATATTTATTACATATTTATACCCTAATTTACTATACTCAAACCCTTTAACAACCTAGAGTTTAAAATCTATAACCCTAAAAATTTAAATCATTTGGTGAACATGACTTACTTTGAATATTGCACAAACCCTAACCCTAGACAACCATAGGGTTTATGTTTCCATCCTTCTAAGATCCACACTCAAATTTTAGATCCTTGTATTTCCTAATTTGTATTTTGTATGATCATGACAATAATGACAAATGAATTTTATCACTTTTTAAATCAAAGTTTTATATCTTGCTTTGTATGATTGTTTCCTTTCATTTGAAGATAATTCAAAGATGACATAAACACATATGCACATGATGTTGTATATCAATTAAAATGTATGTCATAGTTCATTCTAGCTCTAGCATGTTATTGTTCTCTTATGTGTAATTCAATTAAGAAGCAAATCCTTACATACATAGAGGATCAACTTAAATATAGTTTATTTGAGCTAATCCATAAATTTAATACCCTAACCACTATGTTTCAAGTTTCAATTCCATATCCTATGCACATGAAATAATATCCTTATCCTCCTCATCTACATGAGGGTGATAGTTACTTTCCCTATAACTAGGTCCATGATATCACTCCTATACAAGATGAGGTAGCCCATACTATTTTTATTAATACCCATACTCAGCCTATCCATGAATCTACCTCTACCCTACAAGGTGTGTGCCTACATGTTCAATCAAAATCAAATAGGGTTTGCACTTTTGAGACTCTAAGGAATCAAATTATTAGTATGAGAAAGCTAATACAATAATTATGGAATCAAAATTAGTTGTTAAGTGAAAAATTTGCATTATTAGTAAATCAAATTATATGTACAAAGTTTTTAGAATATGCTAGTGTTCATCGTGTTTACGCATATACACCTAAAAATTTGTGCCTAGGAATCTTTCATATCCAAATCATAAAGTACAAGATGAGAGATACAATCAAGATCAAAATAATACACAAGCTGGGAATTAGGACACTCTCCCCCACTTAAAAAGAAAATTTATTGTCAATAAGGATGATATTTTATAGAGTTTCAAATACAAACTTTGGGAACAACCCCATGATCATGCATAGATTCTACAATCCATAATGGAAATAAAGAATAAATCAAATAATGGTCAATCTTCTACTTTCCCAGGTAATAATATTATTAAACCTACTTTGGGGGCAGTGCAACTTGTAGAACAACCCATTTTAACTCGATAACCTTAAATAATGATAACACATCCTATGGATTATTCCTCCGATCTAGATATATAATATGTTATGCATGAGATTCATTATCTATATGCTAATATATTACATTTTGAGTATGTATCTATTCGACCATCACATGCCTTGAATTCTCATGATATTTAATGTACAACTTTGGCAGATAACATAGTAGCAAATCCTTTTCCACAAAAAATCATGGAACCTAATCTTACTTTTTTTGATGGTCAGGGTGACCTAGAGTACCATCTGTGATGTTTCCACATTCCATGTTTTTACTACGTGTTTAATGATTAACTCATTACTAAGTTGTTACCACACAGTCTAAAGGACTATGCCTTATAATGGTTCTATGATATTTTGAATTAGTCTATCACCACATTCAATCCATTGGTAGATATTTTTTAGCACACTTTTCAACTAAAATCAATGATAATATCTCATATTATCAAGTGTCACAACTTAAGCAAAAATCCAATGAGATTATTGTAGAATATCTCTTATGATATAAAACTATATTGGCAAAGATGACTAGCCCCATGATAGATAGAGAGATCTAGGACATATTTAAATAGAGTTTACCACCAACATTTTATGAAGCTATCTTTCTCAAGAAGTTTCCAACATTCATAGATTTATGCCACATAG